>PVIU01010664.1:0-69418 GCA_004026605.1 Ondatra zibethicus | reverse complement strand
GTGCTGGAGAAGTAACCGAGAGTCCTACATCTTGCAGACAACAGCAAGTTGACTCAGTGTCACAAGTGGGGAAACTGGAGCAAATGAGACCTCAAAACACACCCCCACAGTGACACTTTACCTACTCCAACAAGACCACATCTACTCCAACAAGTCCACACCTCCTAATAGTGCCACTCACTTCGGGGGCCATTTTTTTTTCAAACTGGATGTGCCTGTATTCCCTAAGTACTAGGAAGGTGAAAGAAAAAGATCCCTAGAATTTGCTGCCCATTCAGTCTAGATGAATTGGTGAGCTGTGGGTTTAGTGAGAGACCAGGCTCAAAAAATAAGGTAGAGAAAAATTGAGAAAGACACTGAGCATTGACTTCTGGTCTCCACATACATGTACACGTACATACATATGTCTGTATTTATACATGCACAGGCAAATGTTTATATAAACATGTGTACAGAAAAAAATATCCTCAGCCTCATCTGTATCTCCTCATACCTTAGGCTATCCTTTCTTCCTCAGGACTCTACATCTGGAAATATTGATCAATTAATTACTAATGTAGTTCTGCAAAACTTAAGGTCATATTTGCAGACTTTCAAATTACAAATGCTTAATTTGAAAATGGTTGAAAAGAGATTATATGACAGGCAAGAGCATAAAGAAAACACCAAAGATAATGCACCACTCAAAGGCTAATTGTAGAGGTGCCTTTCTCCACCTTAGGCTCGTAGTGGCCACGAGAGGATGCACAGGAAGCCGCACAGGAGCTGCCACCATCAGGGGCATGATCTTAGTAGAGGAGGAATCTGTTGCTCAACAACCTAAGAGGGAGGTTCCAGGAATTAATACCACAACCCAGTCTTATTTATTTTCGACTCTTTACGATGATACTCATTACTTGAAACCAACTGGAAGCCCATTGATGGAATCCATTTATGTCGACGACCCAAGACAAGCAGCAGAAAAGGAAAGGCTGAAGAGTGGAGAATGAATTCAGGAGAATACATGGGGAACTTTATCCAGCACATGAAAATTTAGTTTCTTGGTGCTACACGAGGAAAATAAGTATGCCTGTCTCATAGATTTCATGTGGGAATAGATTTCTTGAAACAGTGTAGAATTCTGAGGTGAGGACTTAGCATGTTGCAAACTTTATTACTTTTCATCTACCTGTGGCCTGATGTCTACAAGCTCAGCTACCCATTATGTTTCATGGGTATTTTGCCCTTTGTATTTTCCAATAGTAAGTTATAGACTCTTCCCTTCAATGAAAGAACTCCCTGACTTACAAAAAGGAAAGGAGCTGAGACATTTTATTAACGGGAATGACGCCATAGAATACGGTGGTGATGAAGGAAGAAGTGTGAGGAAACATGGTCTGAAAACTTCTAAGGCAGTCAGATGGCTCGGAGGGTGAAGGTGCCTGTCACCAAGGCCACTAATCTGAGTCCGATCCCTGGGATGTACACGGTTCTTCTGCATGTTGTCTTCTGATCGTGCCATGGCACTTCACCCAGAGGAAATAAAGTGGAATATCCAACTAGTCTGGGCCTTAAATATGTTTGTTGTGTGCTTCCAGTGAATGGAGAGAGAAGTTTGAGCAACTGAGTGGTTGGAGGTGCCGGTGCCATGTAATTGGTGAAGCAAAGCATTTGCCATGAAGACTCCAATTCCAGATCTGGAATCCAGTACAAACCAATGAAAGGAGATGGATGATTTTAAATAATTGTACATGTTCAGAAACGTAGCATGTGTACAAGGAACACTAGTGTGCTTTGACCTTGGTAATTACCCTTTACCTGTCTCTCTCACGTGTGCTTATTGAACCTTCATGTGTGAACTTTTCTCTAAACTATATAAGTTGAGGCATTATACACATATTTACTTAATTTGTATGTTTCTTGAGAAAGTTGAATAACTTACTTTAAAAATTCAGAAACTTAATATTGATATGACATTATTACTAACCTGCATATTCAAATTTCTTTAATTTCTCCATATCATCTCTAATCTAGGAACACAGTGGCTTACGTCTCTGGTTTTGAAATGTAAGAACATTTCTTGGCCATCCCTTTGTCTTTAGTCTGGACATTTTCAGTGGTATTTTGTTTAAGTATTACATTATTTTATAGAGTAACTCTTCATTAGGGATCATCTGATGTTACTTCATTTTAGCTATTGTAAAGATTAGCCCTAATTGTGAGCTGACAGGATCTAGAAACACCTAAAAGAAGCCTCCAGGCACATCTGTGTGTTATCTAGATTGGGCAGGAGGCAGGAAATCCCGCTTTAACTGTGGATGGACTTAGTCCATGTTTTGGAGTCCTAGACTTAATAAAAAGGAAAAAGTGATTTGTGTGCTAGCATTTATTGATCTCTGCTTCCTCGCTGAAGATGCAATGTGACCAGTGGGCTTCTTACTAATGCTGTCATGCTTTCCCTGCCTTGATGCAATGATCCTCAGAAACTATAAGCCAGATTAACCTCTTCCTTTGATTGCTTTTGCTAGCCATCTTCATCCCTGTCTTTATCCCCTCCCTGTCTCATCTCTTCTCCCTGCCTCCTTCTTCCTTCCTGTCTTCCTCCTTCTTTATTTTCTTCCTTTTCCTATTTTCCCCCTTTTCACTTTCTTAAATATATACCGAATGTTAGGCATCCAAATTATCATTGACAGCTGTGATTTTAAGTGGGGAGGTCTGGAAAGTGTTCTCTAGGTCAGGATCCTCCATGCTATTTCATATAGTCTTGATTCATAGGACTGAAGCATTTCAGTGTTCACTAGAGAATGTGCCAGCTTAGCTTAAAATCGAGTTTCCCAGCTACTAGAAGACTCCACCTTCCTTCAATCACCTTTGTGTCAGAGCTTGGTCATACGCCCGGTCACAGACTCGCTCTTTGCTGCTGTTCTCTTACCTCCAGCAAAGCCTGCAGACTTTAAGTCTCACCAAGGGTTAGGATGCTGTGGTTCCGAGAAGTAGTGAGCACCCAGAAGGCTTGCCGAAGCACAGGTTTCTAGGCATTCCTGCTGGTGTTGTGGAACTGACAGGTACTGGATCCAGTTTTGACTTTTAACTGACTGCCAAGTGTTACCAGTGCTGTGTTTCTGGGTAAACATTCCTAGTAAATGGTGGCTTACAACCTTGACACCCGTTTATCCCATCACCTGCAGCCGATGGTGAGGATTTTAGTTAGAACATAGCTTACACTGCTTCAGCTAAGGGGCTTTAAACATACCAACCCAATTGATAGATCAACTGATTAGTTTCTTTTTGTTTTGGAGATTAATATAATTGTATCATTTCTCCAAACTCTCCTCTATATCCTTCCTTTCTCTCTTTCAAATTCATGGCCTCCTTTCTCATTGGCTGTTATACTACACACACACACACACACACACACACACACACACACACACACACACAGTGTATATTATTACATATGTATGTAATGCATATATACATATATGCAAATATGTAACACATACATACTTAGGAATACACACAATGCACCTCCCCACATATTCCTAAATATAAGCTGCTCATTCTGTACAAAGTTACTTGCATGTATGTTTTGAAGGCTAACCATTTGGTATTGGATAACCAATTGGTGAGCTCTTTGTGTAGAGCTGATGTTGTATGCGGTTGGCTTCTTTTTCTTATAAATATTTGGCGGTGAAGTGGTTAGTCCATGGCTTAGAGAAAGTTTCTAACTCTCAGCTTGTGACTTCCCACATTGCCCTATGCCTCTCAATTTCCAAGCTTGAGAAGGGAGAAGGCAGAGTGCAGCCAACCTTGACTTTAAGGAGGAGACCTGGTTGGTTCATTTACCTACTTCTGCACCCCTTCCTAGGACTGTCACTAGTCACTGCCATTACAAAGAGGCTGGACAGGAAGCTGACATCTGGGTGCACATACTGAAGACCACATAGCTTTTATTACAAAAATGACATAGCAGAGGACATATTCTGGGTGGTAATTACTCAAATAAGGTACTTTAGGTAAATATCCAGCACCTACAAGAACAACTGGAGGGTTTTAGATGGCAACATGGGTCCCGTATATCTGACGTGCTTGGGAGAACTGATTTTTGGCCTGATTTGTAAGTTAGTTCATAAAGGTTTTTTCCCAAGATTTTGATATGAATTTTAAAGAACCCTGAGTGCATTTTGTGACAAAGGGCAGCTGCACGGTAATGCTGTTCTTAAGTCATAGAACAGCTGTCTTTCCCAGTATTGTGTCCAGTCAGCATTTAGTTTTCGAGCATATTTTATATTTAAATTAATCTTTTCAACTAGGATATGTACTATTGAAAGGTCAAGGACTTAGGGGATTCTTGGTAGCTAAGAACACTATTCCGTTCCACACTCTGGAAAGACCCTCATTATGTACTGATAAAGCCTTTCTGTTTCTCCTTCACATAAATAGTGGGGGACATGTACTACTCCCCCAATCATGAAAATCTAAATGCTGTTGATCATTCTTAGCAATTTGATAAGAATTTGAAAGGAAGGCAATATTAAAAGTGGAGTGTACAGGATAATAAAAGGTACGGTGATGGTTTTGACATCACTGTTTCTGGCTGATGTTGGGACTGGTGCCAGAGAGATGAGTTTTGACACTAGAACATTTTAGGAATTGATAAATTACATCTCCTTGACATTATCATTTTGGGTCATAACTATCTCCCTTAATTTTAACTGTAGGGAGTGAGATAAAAAGGTTAGTCTTTTCTAGAAGATTAAAACACATTTTTAATCTTATTTCTCCAGGGTAAGTAGAGTGAAGATTTGAAGAATTATGTGGAAAAGCCAGCAATATTTTTAGATAGCGTTTCCATGTGGCCAATACTAACTAATATATTTGCATTTCACCAACCGTGTTAGGATATCGTCATTCCCATTTTACAGAGAAGTACAGTGAGAGACAGAGACAAATCCGCCAGCTCAAACAATAGAAAACCACTTGGCAGAAAACAAGAACAGCAACCAGAAACCAGGACTAAAGCAACTTCTGAGTTCAAACTTGGGTTCTTTCTACTACTTGGGTACATTGTCACTTCAATACAACACTAATTACAAAAATTTATATTTTATGCAGTATCTGTTATTTTGAAGTTAGTCTACTTATCAGTATTTTCTAGTGTGTATTTCTCAAAAGAGCGCTTCGGATGCTCAGGTTATTAGATCGGCTTCCTGCAGCTGTCATTCAACACACTGTGCTCACAGTCTATGCTGATGCTCCCCACTGTGTCTGAATTGGAGTCTGGGCAAAGGCGACATGCTTCAGCATCATGTGTACTGTGAAGGCAGCTGCTGGAATATGATTTCTCAAGCTCTGACCTATGTGTCAGTTTGAGGGAGGACTCAGCATGAGGTAGTGAAACCTCCCTATTCTGGGTGAAAAATTCCCTTCCAATTAACAAATTTTAAATAAGCAAAAATGTCACAATAAAATACGAAAGTTCCAAGTTTATAATTGTTTTGTTGAAGTCAGAAGATGAGATTGCTTTGATTTTCTCTAGAATAATAAATATTGCTCAAGGGTGGGATGTTAGAGCTATTGGACAGACAAACAGCCTTCCTTTTCTTTTTTTCTTTGAGAAACCTAAGTCTAGGAGATTTGGCAAACAAATTCTAGCAGTTCTGATCAAATATGCATCTAGTGACTTTACAGACCTCTAGTGACAGCACCCAGGACTCCCTCAATGAGACGCTATCAGCTGTGGTTCTCAGCAAGCACAGAGTGGTAGAGCTAGTGAGCTATTTTGTTTAGGGAAAAAGAAGTCAGTAGGCCTCTGACTTTCATTTGAATTTTTACTAAACTCTGTTCTGTGCCAGAACTGACAGTGATAAAACGGGATGACTGTGAACATCACCGTCTGTTCTTTGGAGACTCTGACTTCTTGCTCTAACAAAACATGTAGTCTGTCCATGTTGGACATGTGTTACATTTCTATATTTTCCCTTCTTCACAGCACTTTGATTTGACAGCTGGATTATAATTTGATGAACTCTCAACAGGGTCCTTTCCCCATACCATTCAAGGAAGATTACTTGCATCTTGTGTAGAGGAAGAAAGGAGACTTACAATGGCTTTCTGTTCCATTCCAGGGGCAGACTTGGACTGATCCTGGTTCATCACACTTGCTGGACTCCATCAAAGAACTCCAGCTTCTGTAGTTTCAATCTGCCAGTTCCAAAGTCTGTAGTTCTGCCTGTCTGTTGATTCTTGTTACCGCTGAATACTTTTACACCCATTTAAGTCACCCAGAAACTGGTTTGTTTGAATTTAGTTAAAGAAAATAATTGGCCTGATGATATTCAAAATGTTTGCTACTTTCTGTAACATCAAATCAATCACATTTTTTGAAAAAAAAAAAGACAAAGCAGGAGGTTTCATTGATATTTCAGTACAAAAATTTAGTAACAGCCTTCCTTGCCCCACAGCTTTGAGAGCTATTTGAGAACAAATCCTAACACATCATTTAGAGGCTACCTCACTTCTCCAGAGATTGTAACTAAAGCTTTTGAAAAGGTACTTTCTTCTGTGGTATAAAATCCATGTTGAGTGTAATAAGAAATATTCATAAATATCAATTTATGTAGTTTCTAGATTTAAAAAAAATTGATTGAAAACAAATATCATTTGGTTATATAATTTTAAAGTGTTTTAAATTTGGCATAAAGCATACCCAATTATAATCGACATTTTCGATTACTCTATTAAAGAACTGATTTGAGCTGGGCTTGTAGCTCAGTAGATAGAGCACTTGCCAATCACCGAAGAAGCCTGGGTTTGCTCCCCAACCCCACACTCCCGGGCTGTGGTGGTGCACACGTGTGCTTAGGGCACATGAGAGCTGGAGGAGCAGAAACTTGTGGTTGCCTTTGATAATGAGTTTGAGAATAGCTTGGGCGATGTGAAAGCTTATCTCAAAAATAGTTTTAATAATAATAACAATGATGATGATGATGATGAACAAAAGCCAACCAAGTCATCCTATACATCATTAGCTTTACCCAAAGGTAGGAAGGACGCCCCCTAACTCCGCATTGTGCCATCAGATGCAATGGTAGGGTAACCTACAGGTGCACTTTTGATGGAAAGGATGCTGTCAGTGGTGCATCACTTTCTTTTCAGTACCATATTTTTTCATTAAATTCGGAGACTTCTTGTCAACAATGTGATCTGCATATTGTCACCAGAAAGTGTGTAATAATGAATAATGCTTCTGAGGGTGGTCTCTTCCCTCTCATTAGTATGAAACATTATCAAAAATCTTCCTCAGAAATACTGTTTTGTAACTGTTCAGAAAAGACAAAATTCATTTGCAAAGTGGCCCCAGTGCTTTGTCTGGAAATGAAGTAGAAGCCTTGAAAATGTTTCAGCAAGGAATTGGAAACTGCCAGTGGGACCAGAAGTAAATGAAACAAAGGTCCAATAAAATTTACTATCAAAACTTATGCAAAATTACTACAACTTTAAGATGCAATTTTCCCGTTGATTCAGCATATTCATATCCATTAAGCAAGCTATTATTATTTTCTAAGTTGCAGTACTTATATAAAATGCTCATTATTACTCTTATGCTTTGATAAACCAACCCTAAACTGGAATGCCTGCTTTTGTTAGCAGAGCAACTTGGCATTTGATGATTGTATGATATAAAATACATTAAATAATAAAACCCAAAGCAACAAATGTAAATGTTAAACACACAAGTGGTGAAAATACATTAGCTGAGGTGAATGTATCCTTTTAACTCATTGTATGGTGTGCCGAGTGATCAAGAGCATCGTCATGGCATCCGTGCACCCATAAGGTTGTAATGCTTGGTGAGAGTATAAAACAACTACTCTAGAGTAAAGTGGTGATTGCCTTCCTATACCTTTATGTGCCATGTCACACATCTACAGCATCCTGGAATGGAGGACCCATTTCTGGAGGGCAGCTGCTTTATCTATGCCTACTACTGCATCCTAGGAGCCATCTGAGCCTGGGGATTGTCTTCAGTAGCACATGCATCTATATAGAAAGAATGTCTGTCAATTGCCTTTCTCTCTCTCTCTCTCTCTCTCTTTCTTTCTTTCTTTCTTTCTTTCTTTCTCTTTCTTCCTTCCTTCCTTCCATTCTTTCTTTCTCTCTCTCCCTTTCTTCCCTCTTTCTTTCTTTCTTTCTTTCTTTCTTTCTTTCTTTCTTTCTCTCTCTCTCTCTCTCTCTCTCTCTCTTTCTTTCTTTCTTTCTTTCTTTCTTTCTTTCTTTCTTTCTTTCTTTCTTTCTTCTTCCCTTCCTTCTCCTTCCTTTTTTTAATTGAAAATAGACTTTGTTCTCACATAATATGTTTTTATTTTGTTTCCCCCTCTCTCTACTACTACCCTTTCCTTCCTACTTCTCCTCTCATCTGGATCCACTCCCTTTCTGCCTCTCAATAGAAATGAACAGGCTTCTAAGAGACACTAATATAACAAAATAAAATATAATAATATAAAACAAAAACTATCATGTCAAAGTTGGATAAGACAAACCAACAAAAGAAAAAGCCCAAGAGAGAGCAGAAAAATCAGAGACACATTTGTTTGCACACTCGGGAATCCTATAACAACGCTAAATGGAAGCCATGGTATATACGCAGATATAGATATAGATGCTGACCCGTGTCAGCCCTGTGTGCTGTGCTCTAGTCTCTGAGTTCAGACGAGCTTTGCTCAGCTGATTTAGAGGGCCTTGTCCTCCAGTTCCATACTCCTTCCTCCTTCTGATGGAGACATTGTGTTTAGGGCTGAAAGTTCCAAGGTCTCTTATACTCTGCGTAATGTCTGGCTATGGGTCTCTGCAGCTATTCCTGTCTGCTGTAGAAGCGAGCTTCTCTGATGATGGCTGAACATCACTGACCTGTGAGTATAACAGAATATCATTAGAAGTCGTTTTATCACTACATTTTTTTTCTTTTTCAGACTTGTAGTGTTTGGCTTTTCCCTAGTTCTCTGGGCTATCTAGTTTCTGGTTCTTGGTAACCCCAGCACTATCAGGTAGGGGTTCCATCTTGTGGAGTGGGCCTTACATCCAATCAGATTTTGGTTGGTCACTTCTATAAACTTTGTGCCACCATTGCCTCAGCATATCTTGCTGTGGGATAACCCGTCTCTATGCTGTGAATATAGGCTTCTTTCATTGGTTGATAATAAAAGCTGCTTTGGCCTATAGTGAGACAGACTATAGCTAAGCAAGAAAGTCAAACTAAAAATACAGGGAGAAGAAGGGTTGGGGGAGAAAGACACAAGTAGCTGCCCAAGAAACAACATGCCAGCAGACTGGCGAAAGCTACAGTCTCATGACAAGACATAGATGAATAGAAATGGGTTATTTTAAACATAAGAAACTAGTTAGTAATAACCCTGAGCTCTAGGTCTAAAGTTTTTAATTAGTATTAGTTTCGGTGTGGTTGTTTGGGACTGTGTGGTTGGAAAACAAAATCTCCACCTCCCATATGAGTTAATTTAAATATAAGAGCTAGCTAATAATAAGCCTGGGCCATTGGCCATGCATTTATAAGTAATATTAAGCCTCTGAATAGTTATTCAGGAACTGGAGGGCAGGAGAGAAACCCCTGATTATAATATCTTGCAGGCAGGACAGCACAGTCAATTGTGGCTGGGCTGTTTTTGTCATTTCCTTTTTGGCGATATGCAGAGTACCTTCCTGTATCAAAGATGCTAGCACACAGGTGTGAAGGATCTGTGTAGGCACTAGCCCAACCTCTGCATGTTCAATGAGGTGTGTAGATATTGTCATCAACAGTCGGTGGAGAACATCCTATACCCCTGGCAACAGTCTGAGTTATTTGGGGATTTTGAAAACTAGCAGGGATTCTAGCTGAGTGTGTGAATTACCCACTCAGACACTGCAGTTTTTACCTACCTTGCAGCAAAGTGTGACCGCATGAGTGGGGAAAGCTAGGAAGGTGGAAGTGATCTCCACAACTTCCAAACAGGTCTCAGATTTAAGCATCTGCAGAACTCACTGCTTTTTCCTTCACATCCAGTTGTCGTGGCGATGGCAGAACTTCCCATTTGGAGCCAGGGATGAAAATGGCTTCTCAAAAGTGACAGAGCCATCTTGTCAAGGGCTCTTACGTGAAAGAGAAGCAAACTTGTTATCTGACCCATCAGGTTTTCTTTTTCCTGGTTTCGTTAGTTTGTTTTTAAACAACATCTCACCACATAGCCATGAGTGTCTTGTGATTCACACTTGCCTCAAATTGGCAGCGATTTTGCTGCCTCTGCCTCCAGAGTTCAGGGATTACAGGTGTGACCCTGTGCTAGGTTTTCTTAGTATGGACTCTTGCCCTGTGTGTATTGTGAAATGTTTTACTCCTTTGTCTTTTTGAGGAGTCCACCACCAGCTCCCAAATAAATTACACAAGGAGGCTTATTCTTAGGAATGCCTGGCCTTTGCTTGGCTTGTTTCTTGCCAAATTTTCTTAACTTATATTATCTCGACTACCTTTTGCCTCTGGGCTTTTCCTCTTCTTACTTCTGTATGTCTTACTTTCTTTCTTGCTCCGAGGCTAATTGGGTGGCTGGGTGGCTGGCCCCTGCCATCCTCCTCACCTTGTTCTCTTGTTGCTTGCCTTTTCTTGCTCCTACCTCACTAACGAATGGCCCTTCAGTTCATTATTAGTGCCATCAGTTGTTTCAGACAGGCAAAGAATCACAGTTTCACAGAATTAAGCAAATGCAGCATAAACGAAAGTAACATACCTTAAATTAATTTCTCCCAACATTTCTCCCTCTTTCTTTCTAAAAAAAAATAAAAAGTTTTAACTTTAACATAGTAAGACTCTATATAATAAGAGCAATTATCAAATAAAGATTATATTCACAATATAATGAATTCCAGTTCATTTGTGTCTGGAAAATTACAGGATAATACCCCATTTTCTATTCTACCTTATGGGATCTATAGTTTTATACCTAATTTGATCTCTGTTGTAACTAAGGAAAACTGCAACCATAACTATCTAGTTTTCAACTAAATCAAAGACCCCAGAAGGATAATATTATTTGAGTAAACAAAAAGTGCATTGCAAATGACTTCCAAAAACTTTATAAATGACAGAGACATCTGACTGCCTGGACACTCACCCAAAGTTCTTCTGTAATGTTGGAGTATCCATCTTTAACCTACAGACCCATAGTATCCAGCAGCCTTTTCAACAAAGCAGGAAATTTGAAGGACAGCTCTGCCTATATGGGCAGTTTGTCACTTTTGTCTGTGTCATGTAGAATGTGTGGCAGTTTCTTCTGGGAAACAGGAACCCTGAAGGATTATCCTACCTTGTTTTGGCAAAGTTCAACAGTCACTTCCCTGTGGGTCCTGCATGTCTAGTTTATAGAACATACTGTTAAGCAGTCCAGGCAAGAGCAGCTTCTTGCCCAAATGGCTAACCTTGCCACAGTGAAAGCAAACTCCATAAGGAATTTCTTCAATGACCATCATCTCTCAAGTAAATTGGTACTGCCAGGAGTAGATGGGTCTCATTGTCATGAAAAGCCCTAAACTAAACATTTTAAATGCCATGTTCTCTAGGTCTTTGAAAGTTTTGAAGACTATTTATTTACCTATCTAAAATATATCACTATATGATCTGGAAAGCATAACTAGCATATCTACAAATTTGATTATTGTAAATAACTAACCACCAACCTATGTTTCCTGATTATCTTATATAGTTTATAATAATAGCTCTCAAAACCCAGAATTTTACCTTTCATTTTTAAATGAACTGCCCAGGTACAATACCTTAAACAAGAGCAGAAATATATATACAATGTGTTATAACAAAAATAACCTTAAATTGGTATCAATATACAAAAATCCTTTAAAAAAGAGTAAAAACATATATACATTGTTACAAAATAGCTTTAAATTTATATCAATGCACACAAACCATTTAAACAAAATAGAAATATATATACAGTGTGTTATAACAAAAATTACCTTAAATTTCTGTCAGTATACAAGAGTAAAAACATATATACAGTGTAACAAAATTGACTTTGAATTTGTATCACTATACCAAGATCCATGGCAATGCAAATTATCTGAGATTAATAGTTGTCTTTTTATCTTATACTACTATGTTCCCCTAAATTATAACAAACGTCCATGACCCACAAAATAACCAAAGACCACCCACACCTCCCAGCTCTTGGGAAGGTGGGCATAGCCCTTTCTATACCACTTCCTGCTGGCTGTGGGCAAAGGCATCCCTAGGGGGTCCCAAGAAAAGTTTTGAGATAATGACCAAGCCCTGGGATGGCCAGTTATAACTTTTGCAGGTAGATATCACCTATCAGGTTTTAGGGGGTCTCCCTTGATCAGACTGAATCCACATGAAACCTGAACGAAACCACAGCTTGATTCCTGTGGAAACCAAAGCAAAACCGAGTCTCCAAAGCATTTTTGATTTCCATTTGAGAAATACTTTTTTTTTTTGACTTTTTAAAATTTAAGGCATTCTTAAAATATCTTGGCTGGATTATTTCCACAGTTCCCTTTTCAATTCTAGGTCTCTTAGCGGCTGTCCTTTGCTTTTCAACAATCAAAAAATTCAAAACCATCACAATACTATACAGGATCCAGACTCTTTGTGTATTTTCCATCTTTATGTGGCTTTTTCCATTTATATTACTTATACTATCTCTTTAAATTTTTTAAACTATTTATTTCTTTCTATAGCTGCCTATGCCCATTTTCTTTCTTTCCTAAGCCTACGCACATTGTAAAACACACTAGGACCTATTGAGAGGTGTTTCTTCCTGGACCTCTGGTGCTGCATAACATTTAAGCCTTTTTTGAGCACACAAGCAGACTTTAGACTGTTAAGCTACACCTGAATCCTCTGTATGCAATATGGGCTGACTCCTCCCACTCTCAGATAGGGGAGTGAAAGCAAAGCCCAAAGTTTGTTGCCTGGTCAGAGGTACAGGACCAGGAACTGCATTAAACCTTCCTAGCTGTGGAAGCTGGTACTTCCGTTGCCACAAGCGGTTTTTACTTAGCTTGCCATTTCTAGTTTCTAAGTAGCACTGCTGGCTGAACAGTAGCACCTCTTAAAGGAGTTGTGTTCTTTTTTAATTTTTCAGTTTTATCTGGCCCTACATGGACATAGATTCCAAATGTGTGACATGCTACTCTTTTGGCTTTTTTTTTGAGAGGCCTACCGCTGAGCTCCCAAATAAATCACACATGGAGACTTATCCTTAGTTAGGAATCTCTGGCCTTAGTTTGGCTTGTTTCTTGCCAGTTTTTCTTAGCTTATATTATCCCAACTACCTTTTGCCTCTGGGCTTTTCCCTTATCTTACATCTGTATATCTTACTTTTCTTCTTACTCCCTGGCTGGTTGGGTGGCTGGTCCCTGTCTTCTTCTTCTCCTTGTTCTCTCATTGCTTGCCTTTTCTTGCTCCTGCCTCACTATTGGCCGTTCAGCTCTTTATTAGGACCACCAGGTGTTTTAGACAGGCAAAGAATCACAGCTTCACAGAATTAAACAAAAATAACACACCTTAAAATAATTTCCCCCAGCATATGTTTCTTACTATGGCTCTATTATTCTTTATGTAGGAGGAGAGACATTGCCAAATGATGTCTGCGATAATTTATCCAGAAAGATCCACAGTGAAACACGTGACTTTGGTTTGCCTTACCTTTACCCATAGGAAGCAGGAAGGCCAGCAAGATAGGTGATATCAGGCTGTGACAGCAGCCATCGCTATTTATCAGGTATATACCCATTCTCAACACAGCCTTTTATTGTTGAATTTGGAATCATTATCCCCATTTTCCAGACAACATGTGCTTGTTTAGAAAAATTTAAAGGTTTTACAATTACTAAGGAAAAAGTCTTATAAATCATTGTGGCAATTAATTATTCTGTCAATATGACTTAATTAAGAGATTTCCAAGTAAACATTGTGAGGGTGTTGACCCAAAAGACTAATTTTCATTAGCATATATGGAATAAAAACATACCTGCCCACTGCCACAGTCTCTAGGTCACATACTAACGTTCTTCTCTGAAACCTCTTGAGCCAGGTCCCCACAATTCCAATCACCTTCAGCATCACTGTCTTCCATGTTCCTACTAAGGATAGCCCACTAAGCCCCAACTTAAAGCATTCAATTGCTTTTCTAACCCAAAGTCCCAAAGTTCACATCCCTCCAAACAAAAGCATGGCCAGGCAATACCACACTCCCTGGTACGAACTTCTGTTTGGTTAGGGTCTTATTGCTGTGAAGAAACATCATGACCACAGCAACTTTTTGTTTGTTGGTTGGTTGGTTTTGGTTTTGGTTTTGGTTTTTTGAGACATCTCTGGTTGTCCTGAAACTCACTCTGTAGATCAGGCTGGCCTTGAACTCACAGAGATCTGCCTGCTTCTGCCTCCTGAGTGCTGGGATTAAAGGCTTGTGCCACCACAGCCTAGATGGCAACTCTTATGAAGGAAAACATTTAATTGGGGCTGGCCTACAGTTTCAAAGGTTTAGTCCATTATCATCATGGTAGGAAGCATGGCAGCATGCAGGTAGACACGGTGCTGGAGGAGAAATTGAGAGTTCTACATCTGGATCTACAGGCAGCACGAAAAGTGTGACATACTAGGCCTGACTTGAGCTTCTGAGACCTTCAAGTCCACCCCTAGTGACACACTTTCTCCAACAAGGCCACACTTCCTAATAGTGCCAGTCCCTATGAGCCTATAGGACAATTATCATTCAAACTACCACACGTAGCTCATGGCCACATGTTCCAACCTCTGTACTATGCTTGATTTGACAAGTTGGTTTACATGGTCTTCTATTGAGTCACTATGATAAATATGTATGCCAGGAGTGTACATACAAATAAATTGTTGTATGTCAAAGGTCAGTTTCACAGGGCTAGCTGGTTAAAAGGACTTACTGTGTGTTTTATTGTCTACTCATTTAGACTAAAGAAAGGTAAAGTGATGTTGCATCATGAGGGAGGAAGGGTGATCCATCAGAGAGGCACAGAACCTCTGCATCTGCTCCCAGGATCCTCCTGCAATCACATAGGAATTGCTTTGTCCTTAGATTATGGGCCATCAATACATCTGTTCGTTGAGCTTATGTCAGGGAAACCAGAGTACCAGTGGGTAGATATCATTTATTACCTTCTTGCCATATGTCTTAAAATAGTATTCAGGATAAGGCTCCAAAACAGACCAAGAGAATAACAGAAACCAGGTGCAAGCCATCCGTCTGTATTTTATATAAACAGTATGGAGAAACTAACACTGGTTGTCTTCTGGCCCACTGGGGACCTAATCTTATCACTAGTTAGTCTAGTTCACTCTGATTTGACCAAGGATTAGCAGTATAAGTAAAAACATCTCTGCTGAGCCCTGGGTGTGGTATCCAAGTATTCAGGAGGATTATAAATTCAAGGTCAGCCTTGGCTACATGTGAGATCCTGTAATTTTTAAGCTGAAAGCATAAAAACAGGATTCAACAGATTATCCAGAGGTAGCTGTGTGCCTACCATTCACAATCCTAACCTTCCACCAATTTTCTTAGCTTGACATGGTCTTCATTATCCTCTGCCTGCATTCGGATGGGATTTGTAGACTTAAAAGGGTGGCAGGAGAGCTACCAACTACTAACCATCAGTGGCATTCAAGGAAGTGGACGTTTTTATTAGAGAAATGCTTCAGTCATGAAAAGTTCCAGCAGAAAATATAGTTTTATTGTATATATAAGCTTGATAATTTTGGGGCCTTCCACCAAAAACACTATCCTTGTAAGAACAATAAAAGAAGATAAAAATCCAGGTTCATATAAAAAAGAAATCTGGTGAGATGGAGTCTAAATGAAGCTATGGAATAAAGTCAGGATTTATCTGATACAAAGAGGGAAGAGGCAGAGGAAGGGCTCAACCACAGAACTATAGTTTGGGGCAGTGATCTTCACAGAACCACAGTAAAGGGAGTGAGAGCCCAGGAAATGATGCAAGACTTCAAGATTCATTAATCTGAATTCTACTATAAGAAGAACTTCAGAAAACTAGAGCCCAGCAAAGACACCAGAGAAGCCATTAGTTTCTCTGTTTACTTGTTCACTCATTTTACTCACTGAGTAACTGTTCACCCAGCACCCATTGCAGGGCAAAAATTAGGTGCAGAATCTATAGGGCTGAGTGAGCAAGAGACAAAATTCTTCTTCTCACAATTTATATTCTGCTAAGCTACTTAGGAAAAGCTTGCCTTGATTTTTGACTGGTGAGCTTCCAGAATACATCTGTTTCATTTCATCCCCAGTAGGAATCACATCAACGCCTGGGTCCAGAGAAGGAAGGACACTGAAGGAGAAGGCCTACTATCCATAAATATGCTTTATAAAAGCATGCGTGAGCAGACAATCAAGCAGGCCATTTCACTGCCTACCTCTTCAGAACAGGGGCTAAAATTGCATAGTCTGAATTGAAAATATAAATTCCTGCAGAAAACTCAGGCTCTCGAATCTTCTTTTATTGCCACGATAGAACTGTGACTCAATGTAATTGGCTGTTTCAACATCCCACTTGACTTTGTTATTATAGACCTAGGCTGGAAGAAGCCACAGACTGAGGAAATATGTAAGCCTTTGCTGCACTGATGGCTGTGTTTAAAAGTGGGTGTTCAGCAAAGGCTGCCCTCAAGCTTGCTGTTCAGTCCTAACAGGCGAACTTCATGTCATCTCTCTACCTTGTCATTCAGGGCGCTTAGTACAGTTAAGCTCTGCGGGTTAAGAGACTCAAGTAAAAAGATAAGTATCTTCTGTAAGCTACAGACATGCAGCTTCCGTGCTATCTCACTTGCTGAAGTTTTCAGAAGCTGACTTGTTTATTGTATTTTGACTTATTTTTAATCCTAAAACATGAGCGTTAATACATGTGATCACCCTGGCTAACAGTAAAGTCAGAAATTTCACTTGCTGGTCAAATTCTTCCGTTGCTTACTGGTAAAGAAAAGAGCCTGTACTTCCATTTCATTAAAAGATGGATTGGTCCCTTCCTCCCTTAAAAAAAGAAAATAAATTCTCATGGAATTAGCTGCCCTTTTTAAGACTCTTATGCAAATTGGTAGTAGGGCTTAAGCAGCTATAGAGGAAGCTGATAACTGGCAAACAGGAAGATGGGAAAGCGCTTTTGCTTATAGACACACACGTGACAGAACCGAAAGGCCAGACACGAAGCTATAGACTTCGTAGGAAAGCAAGCCGGGACTCTGACGTCTGTACTCTGAGCGGAATGATATCAGAGTCTTTGAGAAGAACATCAAAGCAGAGAAAGTCAGAGAGATATACTGGGACTTAGAGGCATAAATGGGGATAACAATGATTGGTCCGTGATAATCAGAATATGAAGAACGGAAAAAGAGGCAGCAGTTGAGAAACCATGTACCCACGCCAACCAGATCATCCCCTTTCTGACAATCTCTCCACCTCGCTCAAATCTATAACAACGGCTCCTTGTCATAAGAGCTTATTTTTTTTTAACCTTTATATTCCACATATCTATCTTTTGATGAATGTCCTAGCCCCACTTCAGGAGTGGAGATCTCATTTTCAAAGGACATATTTAAATTGTATTTCGAAGAGCAATGATACATTTTTAAGCATAAAAGGCACAAACAAATCACAGAATTGCTGACTCTCAGAGTCCTTGGCTCATTTTTCATTTGTTTCCATTCCAGAACCTAATTAAACAATAATTCCTGCACATTTCATTGGAAGAAAGACCATGCAGCATATGCCAAGGTTAATTATTGGACAATTGAGTCTAACAACGAACGGAGAATGTTGTAATTAGGTTCATATGCAGAAAATAGTGCGAATTTGCACTTTCTGTGATGTGTGAAGCCGCATCACAAACGCACAGTCTAGAGATGACCAGCGGGGTGCTCAGCGCTGCAGCCAGTGTTGGTGGCTGGGCTTCATCTGCTCCTGCTCTTTTCCATGGAGGAAGCTTGGCCATGCTGTCTGGGTGCTGGGTGGATGTCTGCTCTCGCTGTCAGATAAGTGGCGGCTGAGAACTCCAACAAAGTCTTCATTTGGAATCAAATAAATTGGGCTTAGTTTTGTAGCTTTTGGTTTTCTTGACCTTGCTCTCTATAGAGTAGAAAAGCTGGGTTCAATGATCTCTAATTTTTTTCTACGTCAGAATTTTGCAGCATTTCCAGATTCTATCATTACTATTGTTTCTTTCCAATTAAATTTTTTTTTGTGCTAAGTAATTTTGTTCCAACTTGACAGAAGATAAAGTCACCTAAGAAGAAGGAACTTCAGTTAAGAAAATGCCTCCATTAGATCAGGCTGTAGGGCTTAATTAGTGATTAATTAGTTTTTTTAATTAGTGATTGATGGGGGAGGGCACAGCCCATTGTGAGTGCTGCCATCCCTGGGCTGGTGGTCCTGGGTTCCATAAGAAAGCAGGCTGAGCAAGCCATGAAGAGCAAACCAGTAAGCAACAGTCCTCCAAGGCCTCTGCCTCAGCTCCTGCCTCCAGGTTCTTGTCCTGGTTGAGTTCCCTCAGTGGTGGATTATGGACGTGGACGTGTACGGAAAATCAGCCATTTTCTCCTCAAGCTGCTTTTGGTCACAGTGTTTCAACCCAGCAATAGTAACCCTAACAAAGACAGAAATTGGTACCAGGGTTGCAGGTACTGTGACAGACGTGGCCGTGTGGTTCTTAGGAGGGTTACGGAAGGACTTTGTGCTAGAAAAGTCATTGAGTGCTGAGAGCTTGCTCAGTGGGATGTTTTGTAGGAGCACGGGAGATAAGAATTTTGAGAGCAGTGAAGATGATAGGGGCCTGGCTTTCCCAGCTTGTAAAGTTTCAGCGGGAAGCAAAGACTCTACCTGGCCATTTGTGTGAAGAATCTGTGGCGTCTGCTCAGCTGGGGCTGAAGAATCAGCTGTGATAATGGAGAGACCGTGAAGTCTTCTGGGAAGTGTTTCCCCAGAATCTGCACTCAGCAGCTGTGTTCCAGAGGCGCCAAGGTTGTATCTTTGTGCTGACAGCTGAATCTAGTAAGCTAAGAGTCACCCAGGTGGTACTGGTTATGAAGATATGAGCGGTCATGGAGAGCAGCTGAGGCTTGGCACTGGGAGAGGCTGGGGGAGGCTGGAGGAGGCTGGGGCAGGCTAGGGGAGGCTAGGGGAGACTGGGAGAGGCTGGGGGAGGCTTGGGGAGGTTGGGGGAGGCTGGGGGACCCTGGAGGAGGCTGGGGGAGCCTGGGGGAGGCTAGGGGAGGCTGGGAGAGGCTGTTGGTTGAATATGCAGGTTAGGTGCAGGAGAGACCCTAGCATTTGGAGATGCCAGTACCCACGGGATGACCACCAAGAACATCAGCAGCCATGGAGTGGAACCAGCTGGATCTTAGAAGACAAACTGTATGTTCTGCAGAAGGCAGAGCCAGACAAGTGAAACAGGCCCTTTGGAGAAGCCCTAAAAATTGTAAATAAACCCCAGATACTGAACCTGTTTGTGACTATGCCCTGGTACTTCCTTCTTGAAGTAATGAAGTATTTTATTTCATTTCCTTCCTTCCTTCCTTCCTTCCTTCCTTCCTTCCTTCCTTCCTTCCTTTCTTTTTTTTATTTTTATTTTTTATTTTTCAGGAGCCCACAGTTGAGAGACTGAAGTTTTAAAGAGATTCTAGGCTTTAAAAGAGACTTTGAATTTTTAAAGAGCCTGAATTTTAAAGTGTCGGAATTTGTAAAGAATGTGTAACTTTTTAAGTCTATAGAACAATTGATGTTGTGATGTTGATATTAATGTGTGCTGTTGGGGACAAACAAGAAAGAAAAGGTTGTGACTTAACAGTGAGGTGTCTGTGTGTCAGCTAGACAAGGGGTCAGTTGTGCTGCATGAGCACACTTGCCACAAACTGTAGCCATTGGAGAGGAGGAAACCTCAATTAAGAAAATGCCTATATAAGATTGGGAGGTAGGCAAGCCCAAGGGGTGTTTTCTTAATTAGTAATCAATGGGGAGGGCCTAATCCATTGTGGGTGGTGCCAGCATGGTCTAGTAGTCCTGGGCTCTTATAAGAAAGGATGCTGATCATGCCATGGGGAGCAAGCCAGTAAGCAGCACTCCTTCATGGTGTCTGCCTCAGCTCCTGCCCTGTTTGAGTTCCTGTTCTGACTTCCTTCAGTGATGGACTATGATGTGGCAGTATTAACCAAATAAACCCTTTCTTCCCCAGGTTGCTTTTGGTCACAGTGTTTCAGCTCAGCAACAGCAACCCTAACTAAGACAAATTTTATGAAAGTGTAAGTCAATTTAATTTTTAGACACTGGCACCATTTGAATTAGACAGATTCTGTGTAATAGCACTACTCAGACCATTTATTTTAAGTAAAAGAGAATTGGTTCCTATTCTATTAGCATTACATTCTCTAAAATTTTCAGTATTTCAAAATGAACAGTGCAATGTATAACATGTAAACCATCCTCCTATGCTGTTGGCTCCTGAATGACAAGACACTGTGAACGACATCATCTCTCTGGAGCACCTCTCAAAGGCTGGGCAGTAAGTTATGATTTAATCTGTGGCTTCTTCATGAGCCAAAGCATCTGACTTTGAAGGGGGATGTGCTTCCCTTTCAAAAAGAACAGAACAGACAGATCAGAGCAACACAGTGGCCACAGCCACACACAGCTGACTGGAGCTTTGTATTTGCGCTTCTGAGATGGTCAACTTTAATCATCTTGCCACAACTGTATTTCAATTAAGAAATGATCATGCAATAGACAAGAGATCAAAGAATAATTGTTCTGGCAATGGAAAGCTTCATCCACTTTTCTTTCAAGAATGTTTTATAAATGTACCTTTTACTGAGTGGCCACAGATGACTATTGGGGATAGACAGGAATGAACAGACCAGATAGAAAGGGTTGAATATATTTGTATATTTGATGAGTCAGTGAGGAATTTGTGTTGTTGCATTTGATGGGAAGTTCAAAGGTAGCAGTTTTTAAGCAAGATGGAAATAAATTCCTCTCCCTTGGGGAAAATACTGGAGTAGAACAGATACTTGTGCAACTAACTCACTTTCTTTCTCATATGTGTGTGCACCTGTGCCTATGTGTGCATGCATATGTGATGCAGGCACATGTGTAGCTTGCAGGTACATGTGTGAAGGTGAGAGTAAGATTTCTCTATTGCTTCCCATACTGTTGTCTTGAGACAGGGTCTCTCATAGAACCAGGACCTCTCTCTTTAGACCAGGCTAGCTAGTATCAAGCATCATCGTTATGCCTGTCTCTGTCCTGCAACACCGAGATTATAAACACTTGCAGTCATGTCCAGCTTTTTGCTTTGGTGCTAGGGATTTGAACCCAGGTCCTTAGACTTGCACAAGAAACGATGTTATACACTCAGCCATCTTTGAAGCCCTGACTGTTTTAAAAATAGGGCGTATGTAGATTTTGTGCCATCATATCTGACATCCATTCTAAGATCCTTTCATCTCCAAGACAAGCTAATGCAGCTGTAGCCCATGTTGTTTCCATCCTAGATAATGAGGAAAGAAGAAATGGGCATTTCTGGAGACACAAATGTCATCTTCCCTGTGTTTCCTTGGCCAGAACTTAGTAACTTGTCATTAGAAATCTATACTTGAGGCTAGAGAATGCCATTCCTTGTGGTAGGCATATGATCAGCATGAGTTAAAGGTTCTAATAGGAAGGTCTATGGCAGAATAGGTAACTACGGGATTCTGCTTACCAACTGGACAGAAGTCAGTAGCTGCAAAAATATTTCTGCTCGTCCTCTGCCTGACCCACTTGGTGCATAAGCATTTCATCTCTGTGTTTCAGCAGATGGAAGTTTCATAAATTCCCCTGGATAATTGCAAAGAGAACGTTGAATTCTTATGTGTTGTTGAATATTTATCTTGTTATTTAGAGTCTTTATAACCCTATTATCATCATCATCTTCTTAATACCTCATAAACATCTTACTTTGTTTCTGTTTCCTTACACTTAACATAATTTTGCTTTTTCAGTACTGGCACTATATAATTTTTTTGATTCACAGATCTTTAAAGTTGACTTATATTGAACCCTTTATCATTGTAAACAGTATGTCATTCATTGTTTAAGATTATGCAAATTAATTTTTAAGACAATTCTGTTTCATTGACCCCTTCATCTATAACAAGTTTATTTGTATCTTACAAGTAAGTAGTGTTTTCATAAATAGCTCATGAGTACTAGAGTCGTCAAATTCTTAGCCTTGAAAATTGCTGACCTTCAGCAAAGGTTTGGTGTTATACATTGTTTCTCTGCTAAGTTCGTTGAATGTTTCTGTATATTCTGCTGTTAATCTTGCCATGAATAATTTGAAGCCAACCTAGTTTTATCTTTTCAAACTGAGTTGATTTTTTGGTGGGTATTCCTAGAACAACGGCTGCAGAGATGGCTCAGTGGTTAAGAGCACTGCCTGCTGTTCCAAAGGTCCTGAGTTCAATTTCCAGCAACCACATGGTGTCTTATAACCATTTGTAATGAGATCTGGTGTCCTCTTGTGGAAGAAACTTGCTCAGTCACCTCATCAACATAGACTCTGAAACCCAATATGAAAAGTTCAGAAGAACTGCCATATGCAGGCTGCCCATGCATGTTTCAGCATTGCCAGGGCATAAATTTTTTTAAAAAATTTCATTTCATTCATTCCTAGAAAAAACATAACTAACTCACTATATATATATATGTATATGCATACATATATATATACATAACTCTCTCTCTACACACACATGCACATGTACAATGCACACACACACACACATATATAAATATATTAGCTAATTTACTGCCTGGTGATCCTGTCTGATTTTGAATTTGCCTCAGCTTTTCTACTTTAGAATTTTAAAATTTTTCTATTCTATTTTATAAATAGTTGTATTATGACAAACACGGATTAGTTGGATAGACATTCACTCTATACTTTCAGCCCTTCCTCCCCTCCTCGAAATCTGTTAGCTATCCACACAGACAGCAAGGTTGAACATGCAGTTAAATCTAAGGTTTGATTGCAGTAATATTTTTTACTTGTTTTGATTCTTTTTACCTATAGCCCAGTAACAGCCCCCTACATGTTCGGCATGCATGTTCAGACATGTGCCCTGTATGCAGGCACACACACATCAGGGATCGCTGGAGGTGGTCAGGGAGATGCTGATGGTATGTCGCCTGTCCTGCAGTGTGCCTACAGCTTATTCTGTGGCCTGTGTCATGACCTTTGACCTACACAGAGAAGCTATAAGGAGAGAGTTCTTGCTAATAGCTCAGAGAAGTAAGCCAGGGTATTCTCCTGGGCAGACAGAGTCACTAGCTAGATCAGGCGGGATCTGAGGACTCAGAGAATCCCAAGCTTCTTAGGTTTCCATTGTCTTGATTTTAGTTGGTTTTGCTCAGCAGGCACGTGGCTGAAATCACCGTCACTTCCCTCTACCCTACTGTACTGTGCCCCCCCCCCCCGCAAAGGACCTGTGGGCCTGGCTCCTTGTCCAGTTCTGCCTTCCCATCACCCCGGGACATCGGTAGAGCTTGGGGGCATGCATCCAGTTTCTAGTGTCCTCGACTCCCAGCAGGGCTCGCTGGTGTACGTGTTCGTGGTGTGCCATTTACTCCTGGGGAGCTCACGCTCACACAGGGTTCTGTCTACACAATTCCCTAATTTAGTCTTAAATGTGCTAAATGTTTAGTAGCTTCTGGTTGGGGTGATTTTAAAACATAACTAAACATTATTTATTATAATCTCTACTTTTTGTTTCTTTAGGTTCCAGTGAGTAAAACTGCAAAAGAAACATACTTCTGAGTATTTATTTAAATTCTCTTTTAGCCCTGCGCAGTCCTCTGGGTGGCTGACACACTTTCCTGTACAAAGAACTTATCTAGTGTCTTTCTTGTCATCTGCTTTCTCTCTCTGTCTCTCTGCTCCCCCTCTCCTGTGTAATCAGAGTAGGAAAGCAAATGTGGGATTTAACATGAGCTGAGCAGTAAATATCTGTGGTGTAGCAGTAAAAAACTTGGTGTTGAAACAGGGTAAGAAGAAATAAATAGCACAAAATTAGCTGAGGTCGTACCAAGTAATGCTGCTTGAATTCTGTCAGTTGAACTAGGCTTTTCCCCATCTTTAAATCTCAGTTCTAATTGATTACCTTGCAATTCTGTTGTTTCCTAAAAAAAAGACAGAGCTTCTGGGAGCTACATAAATGGGCTCAGAGTATCCCTTGCAAGACATTGAAGTGTGATTGATGATTTATGAAGGAAGTTCTAAATGAGAAAAGATTCTTGTACATCCAACAGTTCCGATGCCGTCATTCAGAAAGTCAACAGTTCCGATGCCGTCATTCAGAAAGTCAACAGTTCCGATGCCGTCATTCAGAAAGTCAACAGTTCTGATGCCTTCATTCAGAAAGTATATAAACGAGAGCTGTCCGTCGTCACTGCTAAGCAATTCTAAGTTTGTTTCCTTATAATTGCAACGGAACATAGATTTTAGAAAATTATTTCACGTGTGAAAATCTTAGTTTGCATTCCAGGACAGACCATATTTCATCCAACTTATATGGAGGTTACAAACATTGAGAGGGCTAAACATTTATCACAGGTGAAACAAGAGCCAACTCTAGGACTTTGAAGAGTGGCATACTCTGATCTAATATCATTCTGGATGCTGAGTTCAGAAAAGATGGAATTTGAAAACTGGGGCATCTGCTGGGAAGCCACTGCTGCAACTAACACAAAAGATGGTGCAGAGCTTGGACCAGGGTGCTGACAGTGGGGGTGGTAAGAAATGGCAACATTAGTCTTCGTGTGTAAGACCGCTCTTGCCGACAGACGGGAGAGGGAAGGCAAAGGTGAGCTGGAGCTTTTTGTTCTGAACAGCTCCCTCGCGGGCATGGCTAACAAGGAGCCACGCTACTGGGTGGTAGCGGTGCTTGGACACACTTTCCCTCAGGTACTTGACAGACACACGAATAGAGAGGCCCAGCAGGCACTGTGGACACAGGGCTTTGTAGTTCACTGGAGAAGTTTAGACTGGAAATACTGTTTGGGAATCACTGACGTTTAGATGGCATTTAATGCTTCAAGTCTGGGTAAGGTCACAGGTAGAGATAAAGGGTGATCAACTGTTCGATGCTGTTGATCAGTGTGATGGCTAGTATCGATAACTGTCTTTACAGGATCTAGAGTCACTGTCTCAGTCACTGTTCTATTGTTGTGAAGAGACAATTGCGAAGACAATTCTTAGAAACACAAACATTTAATTGAAGGCCTGCTCACAGTTTCAGAGGGTTAATTTATGATCATCATGGTAGAGAGCATGGAGACATGGCACTGGGGCAGTAGCTGAGAACTTTACATCTTAACCCACAGGGAGGAGGCAGGCACACACGTGCGTGCATGCACACACACAGACAGAGACAGAAAGACAGAAAGACAGAGAGACTGGGCCTGGCATGGGCTTTTGAAATCTCAAAGCCCACCCCCAGTGACACACCTCCTCCCACAAGGTTCACCTCCTCCATCAAGGCCACACCTCCTAATCCTTCCCAAACAGGTGCACTAACTGAGGACCAAGAATTCAAACATATGAGTCTATGGGAGTCATTCTTGTTCAAACCACCACAGTCATCTGGCAGTCCACCTTCTGGGAATGTCTGTGAGAGAGTCTGAAGACTGGGTTAGCTGAGGTGGGAAGGGACTCTAGGAATGTGGGCAATACCAGTCCATGAACTGGATGAAATTAAAAAAGAAGGCAGATGAACAACAGGGTTCTTCCCTGTTGGTTTCCTGTCTATGAGCACAATGTAACCAACTGACTCAACCTCCTGCCTCCAGTGTTCCCCCACAGTGATAGGCAGCCTCCCCAAAGTGAGCCAAAAGAAAACCTTCCTTAAATTTCTTCTTCAGTCATTTTGAGAAAAACAATTAATATGATAGGCATGTAAGAAATGACTGACAGTTAAACATGAGCTTGGAGACCTCAAGAAGAACTGATTGTGGGGTGTGCACATGTATGCATGCGTGTCTCTCTGTGTGTATGTGTATGTGCACATGTGTTGAGACAGGGTCTTGCTATTCAACTGGGGCTGGCCTTGAGTTGCCACCTTCCCGCTATAGCCTTCTAGTTGCTAGGATTACATATATGCCACCATGATACACGTGTTTGCTTTTCAAATGAGGATCTTCCCTTTAAGGAATTTCAAGCACCATAGACAATCATCTCCCTTGCTCAATAGACTGTTAATCACTTAGTATAATAAACCCTTGCAAATATTTGTCGGATGAATAAATTCTCTAAAGGTGACCAACTTTTAACTTTTATCTCCAAGATACTTCTGAGCTATGGCATCATGTTTGTGAAAAACAGGGAGAATTCCCCTCCTGGTTTTACCTCAGCCAGCACTAAGTTTTAAGTTACTACAGTGGACTAAACTCTCATCCTGGTTTTGAGATAAAGTTGCAGTTTGTTGTACTTGGGGAGCAAACGGATGAATGGATAATTAGGATGCCCTTGGATAAAAGCAGTGATGACAGTGGAGACATCTCTGTGAAGACACAAGTATGCTCAGTGGACCTAGAAATGGGGGCAAGGTGAACCTCAGAGGCTGCTTCTTCCGGTGTACTGCATATACTACACGGGGAAGGTGTGTGGGAAAGGCAGACACAGCCTCTAAAACAGATCCATTTCTTTCTCCAGGCTTCTCTGCTGTGAGCCCTTCTCTCATCCCTGTGCCTCCCAACTTCTCCGGCTCTGTTCCCTTTTGCTTATTATCTGAATCTGTGTCTTGTGCCTTACTTCACCTCTGTTTTAGCCTCCTGTCGTGGCTTGTTTCTCTTCCTAGCACAAGCCCCTTGGGGTTTCCTGTGAAGGTGCTCTGCTCACTTCCTTAACTTGGCTCTGAGGCCAGGCAGCCTGAAGGGCACTGCACTAGCCCCCCCTTCACTCCAGGTGGCCCCGACATCCATTCCCTTCCTCTTGCCTTCTTAGAAACTTCCTCAGAACTCCACTTTCCAGCACAGCTAGACAACATGAAGTTTCCGGTATTTGTTGTTTAATATCTCTGGGCATGTCCTGTGCCCCATCTTCTACTTCAGCGTGGTTTTTCTTCCTCTGTAATGCAGTTGCCAGGACAATGTACATGTCTGCTCTTTTGGGATTCTTTCTTAAGATAGGCTGGGTCCAAAATCTATTTGGCTGCAAAGGAGAGTTTAGTTTTGTATTTGCAAGTCCTTGCACGAATCTGAGAAACAATCATTTGGTAGGTGTTCGTCATCCCGGATCTTCTCCTATTGTGGGGATTCCACACCAACAGTGAGAACAGTTCCCCCAGGTTCAGGTAAGGAAAACACATGGATATGTACATAGCTGCTCAGCGTTTCCTCTTGGGAGTTTCCCAAGCCGCTTCTGATCACACTGCATTAGCATGTGTGCATGCGTGTACTCAACTGGAATGTATCCTGAAGAAAAGGAGAACGAGGAGCCTCACCACCGGCCACATCACTCTGGGGACCCTAATGGTCAACACCATCACCGAGGTCAGCAGAGGACGTTGTATTGTTATTGATAATCACCAGTAAATTGCTTGTTTGATATATGGTGTGATTTCTCTTTGACTTTAGCTCTTCAATTATAAGTCAGGGCTAATAAGAACACAATTTCAAAGGGTTATTGTGAGTACTTAGGACAGCATCTGGCATGAGTTAAGACATTAAAGACATTATCAATTTTTCTTTTACTGTGAACTCTTTCCGACGCTTCCTGCCTCCTCTCTCCTCCCTGAGTAAACCTCTTTCTCCTGTGCTACTAGTCCTTCTTGTGTGCAACTCAGTTTCCTTTACTTCACAACTCATCTTTTAAAATGAACTTGCAAGCTTGGTAAACTGACAGATGATACTCCTAAGTCTCCCCTGGAATCTAGCAGAGTGTGCCGACAGACAGAAGCCCAACATTGCACATGCAGGAGGGAATGATGAAAAGAAATGAACTTGTGGCTTCAATGGTATTTATTGAAAAAAACCATTATTCAGGCTTACAAACACCTCCCCTCTTCCCTTCTAAACTCACACTCTCACCTACTATTTTAAGTTCTAAACAACAGAAGTGTAAAATACTGAAGAATGGAAACAGACTTGGCCTTGGTACTTAGTGCATCCAGATAAGGCCTCTTTAATAATGACCTCCACTGACCTTTGCTATTTAGTTCTGAAATTGGGTGGAGAGACAGCTCAACGGTTAAGAATACTTGCTACTTTTGTAGAGAATCTGGGTTCAGTTCCCAGCTAAAAGTCTAGCTGTCTCGGCATTATTTGGAAAGTTGTTAAACACAGAAGTTCAGTTTCTACTCCAGACTTACTGATCCTGAATCTTTTTAAAGATCTCAGGTGATTCACGTACAGGTAAAATTTTAAAAGTGTGTTCAAATGCTGCTGGAAGTTGCCAGGTAAGTTCAGGTGTTTCTCCTTGCATGGACTGAGGAAACATGGCTGGCCTAACATTGGTTTTTGCCTGATTTTGTCTATGTTGGTTGTTCTATTATCAAAGAAAACATTAATTGCTTCTAATAATGCTAATCTTCAGAGAATGTAATAAGTGCTAGGTTAGTCGTGGATTCAGGAATATTTTGGGAAGTTAAAGAGCTTACCAGTAAATTCAAGCAGTGCAAACTGATGCTGTTATTGTTGTCGTTTGTGTTGTGATTGTTGTTACTGAATACACAAAGTCCACCCAAGAGAATGAGACATGGAGGTTGTGGAGGTCACGAGTAGCCGTTTTATCAGGAGGTTGTACAGGGTTATTTTTGAATACCCATGAGGCTGCAGCAGCACTTTCCTCTGAGCAGCCCCTGGACCAGGTAACCTTTACCTGTTTCATGACACGTAAAATTGGGTTACTTTTGTCATTTACCTGATCTCACTGCTATGGAAGACTTTATATAGACGCTGTGAAAGACACCGGTAGCTTGACTTCATGCGCTTTGGTAAAGAGCACTCCTCTTTATCATGGATAAGGACCTTAAGAACATTCTTCACAGTTATTTATGAAGCATGTCCCCTGCTGCATGCGTCTTCCATGTGAACACAGCAGTGACACATGACCTCTGTGATGATTCAGGCACGAGATGGTGCCACGCTAGCTTACACCTGAGTGACGAACGAAAGGGGAGCCAGCAGAACCTCGTCAAAGAGCAATTTGGTGCTGTGCTAAACTTTCTGTCTCAGAAGCATCAAATGACAACTTTTACTGAGAAAGTCTTATTTTATGATCCGCCTTGAAGCTCCACATAGAAGGAAGTCTCCCATCACCCCTCACAATGAATAATGCATCTCAGTCCAGAAAATGTTAGAGCTGGGTTATATAGGGCATTTCTTTCCAATGTGAAAACTACCTAGAAGATTCTCTACAACTCAAAGATGACTTTGATGATAGGAACAGCATTGTGCAGGGTGCTCATTGAAGTGTCTGTAAATGTAGATTCTGTCCAAGAGCCATCAGCATGGGTTTGACTGCAAAAGCTGCTGTGCTGTTTTCAGTGGTTGTACATTTCTGGGCTCCTGAGGTTCTACTGCTCATTTTGTTTTACTCATAGATTAAAAAGGCCATTAAAGATTTATTGGATAATAAATTCATAAGCAAGTGGTAACATTCAATATTATCTATCAAGGGAAAAGAAACACGCCAATTTTATCCTATGTTTTTGTGGCTTCCTTAGCATATTTCCTTGAAAATGTATCAAGCAAACACAAATGAGATACATTTGCCAGGGAGGTACCGCTGCATGCTTCTAGCAATCACAGCAGTCTGCACAGCTATTTTAACTTGTTTTGATGGATTAATTGGTACATATAACCAAGATTTCTTAGACAGTTTATTATTTTATAATGTTATCGTAAACAATATATGGAAAACATCTTTGTGCCATGACAGAGACTGGAAATTAATGATGAAATAAGCGAGCAGATATATTTCTGTCTTATTGTGTGTTTCTTATTCATGTGTTTACCAGAAATATTTCTACAGTCTTTTTGATGACATGTACTGCTGATAGTATATTTTTATGAGGTCAAATATCTCCCGTTCAAATCCAGTGCTTTCTGTATTGTTATATCTCCGTGGTTACTGATCTGCCACAGTGCCTCAGATATGCCTTGTTTTCTTTGTCTCGTCTTTTCTCTGTTTTTTGAGAAAGGTTTCATGTAGCCCCGGCTAACATTAGACTTGTGATGTAGGTAAAAAGAACCTTGAATTCCTGATTCTCTTGCTTTCCCTCCCAAACATGGGGACACAAGGGTCCATCACCATAGTTTGTCTGTTGTTGTATGAATGACACATCTTAAACATGACACATTGATAAAGGTGTTTTCCTGTTAAAAATGCTAAATATTAGTGATAATATTTAATTTTGATTTGGTGTATGTGTTTTTATTCATTTTGAGTAGATAGGAAGGTATGGAATTGCAAGAATGTGTGGTTATGTTTACTAAAAACGTTCAAATTGTCCATGCTATTTTATATCCTCAGCAAAAACAGTAAGAGTTCGCTGGCTGATTCGTCACATCCTTCTCAACATTTATTGCCAGTCTTTCTGATTATGGTCGTCCTACTGGGTATGGAATGGGATGTCATGTTTTAATTTCCCTAACTATTTCACTAATAATGAACAAAACAAGAAAGAGTGAAAAATTGGAGGGTGTTCACTTTATAACTTGAAATTTAACCAAGATGCCTAGCAGAAGGATAGATAAATAAAAGTGCAAGAAGACTCAGGGTCTGGAAGTAAATCCTAATGTTTATAGTCAAATTAATACCCTCAAAGGAATAGCAATTCAATAAAGGAAAAAGACAGTCTCTTTTCAACAGAGAATGCTGGAACATTAAAAACTATAAACCAAATATAGACTAGACTCTCAACCGCATAGACACACAGAGTGAACCAGAGATGGAGATGAGAAGTTCAAAGTTTTTTGAAAGAAAATACAGGAAGAAATCATTAAGAGTGCGGGCAAGCAAAGATTTATTAGCTATGACAATAAAAAGCTTGATTTTTCCATAGTATAAAAGTTTAATAGATTGAACCTCATCAAATTTCAATACACTTATGCTTCCAGAAACACCATTATGAAAATCAAAAGGCAAGCCAGAGAAAGGGAGAAAATGTTTGCAAAATCAGAGCTCTAATAAAGGGTGTGTATTATGAATATACAAACAGCTCTTACATTCCCAAATAAAAGTTAAGTAACCCAACAAAAAATGAACACAATATTGGGGAGTCATCTCATCCAAGACAGTATGCGAGAGAGTGATTAGCACATGGGGCAATGCTCAGCATCATGCAGTAGGGAAATTAAAATGTGACATCCCATTCCATACCCAGTAGGACAACCATAATCAGAAAGACTGGCAATAAATGTTGAGAAGGATGTGACGAATCAGCCAGCGAACTCTTATTGTTTTTGGTGAGGATATAAAATAGCATGGACAATTTGAACGTTTTTAGTTAAACATAACCACACATTCTTGCAATTCCATACCTTCCTATCTACTCAAAATGAATAAAAACACATACACCAAATCAAAATATACAAATACTCATCGCATTATTATTCATAATAGTTCAAAGACGTGCACTCACAATGACCAAAACTGTTAGCAAACCCACATCTCCTGCAGTGCAAAGTAGAACAGCCACTGTTGTGTTGAGAGCCACGGGCTGCAGGCAGGAGTCAACAGATGAGCATGTGGGTTATGAAGGTGTTCTAAAGCTGGATCATAATGACGACTGTAAAACTCTGAAATTATGAAAGTGCATAAATTTGATGCAAAAATGACAGGTGGATGCTTTAAACAAATAAGATTTAGATTTATGTATCATCTTGCTGTTGCTTGGATACCAGTGAAGAACTTTCACGAACTTTTGCTATTTCTCTTCCTGATGTTCCTCAGTCTCTTTCAGAGCAAACCTATGTCCAGCGGTGAGTCTACTCTGAATCTGCAGGAGACAGCTGTGGGGTCAGGACAGACGGGATCCGTGGAGCTGGTGGACGGAGAGACCTTCTCCAACAATCCTAATTATCCTACTCCACTGATGACCTGACATGTGCTCCTCCCCTTGTGTCTTATCTCCTCAGGCTCTGTTCAAGTCACACGTCCCCAAGGAGGTCTAACTTCTGCATGTGCACTCTGTCCACATTTGAATGCAAGGCCAGCCCTTCCCTTTCATGGACCATTGCTGTTCACCTAATTGCTTTGCTCCAGCCAGTGACTCCATTATATTACATGGTTCTGTCAACATCTCTGATTTTAGTAGGAAAATGAGTTGACTAAATACTAAACTTATGAGACCATAATAAAGATGTAGATTTAATGGGTTAGGAATATCTAATTTTGGCAAGCTTTAAGGACATCTGTGTATGTAGTGTATAGACCACACAACATTGAACTTAAAAACCAGTGTAGATTATCTATTTTTAAAATCACTGTGAAGTAGTATATTTTTATTTGGAAGAGCATAATTTTTTGGTGTTTTTGTTTGTTTGTTTGTTTGTTTTTGTAGTTTTTGAGGCGAGGGCAGTTTTTTTTTTTCTGGGTGGCCCTGGCTGTCTTGGAACTCACTCTGTAGACCAGGCTGACCTGGAACTCAGAGGTCTGCTGATGCACGATTAATAAAAACCCAGAGAGAGAGAGAGAGAAATTGGGGTTCAACCTGAAGACCGGAAAAGCAAAGCAGCCAGTTACTGGCTCTTACCTCAACCTCAGTCCAAAATGGAGATCCTGTCTCCAGGAAAATCAGAAGACTGTGTGTGAGAGCTATCTCCTTCCGTTTTATAATCCTCTCTAGAGCTAGGATTAAAGGCATGTACCACCTGGTTTCTATGGCAACTAGTGTGGCTACTGGGATTAAATGCATGTGTTACCTGGTCTATAAGGCTGACCAGTGGGGCTGTTTTACTCTCAGATCTTCAGGCAGCCTTTATTTATTAAAATACAATTGAAATGCCACTACACTTTGCCTGCCTCTGTCTCCTGAATAAACACCACCCAATAAAGAACATGTTTTTTATTCACATTTCTATTTCATTTTCTTTCTCCAGGTTTTTCTGTTTTGAGAAAGATTTTAGGTAGCTCAGCCTGGCCTTGAACTCCAGTCCTTAGGTGCCCACCTCCCCAGTGCTGGGATTGCATGCATGCACCGCCTCACTTGCCACTATGGAAACATTTCCAAGATTTGTATAAATAATACAATTTTAAAATCTTACAATAAATAATTTCTTCTGACTATAAATTAGGTTTTTCATTTAATGAACATTTTCCTGATTGATATTAAAAAACAATAATTCCTATTATTATTGGTAGCCACTTTTATTTACTTTTTGTTTTTCTCATATTTCTTATATTGTAGGGTGAGATTTATGTATCTGTTGGATTGGGTATCTCTTTTTAATTTTTTTCCTTTTGCTGAAAATAGATTCTTTTCTCATACACTATTTCTTGATACAGTTTCCTCTCCCTCCATCCCTCCCAGACCCTTTCCACCTATGGTTTGCCCTGGTTCCACCCCTTTTCATTCTCTCATTAGATAGCCCAGAGATCTAGGGTAAAACAAAACACTACTGGCCTAAAAATATCAATAAAATGATTCCTAATGATATTCTGCAATATTCATAGATCAGTGTCTAGCCCAGGCACCATCAGAGAGGCTTCTGGCAGAATTCTGTGCTAAGGCCCTGGGTTATTTTGATTGGGAGACATTTAGTGATTGCTATTTCACTAGGAGTTACAGGTTTATTTAATTTATTTAATCTGATCTTGATCTAACTTTATTAAGTGGTAGCTAATGAGAAAATTATCCATTTCTTTTAGATTTTCCAATTTGGTGGGCTACAGGATTTTAAAGTATTATGATTCTCTGATTTCCTTGGTGTCCCCCTTTTTGTTTCTGATTTTGTTAATTTGGATATTTTCTCTCCATCCTTTAGTTAGTTTGGGTAAGGGTCTTATATCTTGTTGATTTTCTTTGTTTTGTTGATTCTTAGTATTGTTCTCTTTGCTTCTATTTTATTGAGCCCCAAGTCTGGTTATTTCTTGCCTTCAACTCCTCTGTGGTGTGCTTGGTTCTGTTTGTTCTAGAGACTCCAAGTGTGCTAAGTTGCTAGAGTGAGGTCTCTTCAGTTTCCTCAGGAAGGCATTTAGTGCTATGAACCTCCCTCTTAGCACCGCTTTCATTGTGTCCCATAACTTTGGGCATGTTGTGTACTCATGTTCGTTGAATTCTAGAAAACCTCTCATTTCTTTATTTCTGTACTGACTCTTTTTCATTCCGTAGACTTCAGTCTCCACGACAGTCTAAGATTTCTGTTGTTGTTGGTATCCCGTTTTAATTCATGGCGGCCTGATCGGATGCAGGCAGTAATTTCAGTTTTCTCGTGTCTGTTGAGACTTGCTTTGTGTCTGAGTATGTGCTCAGTTTTGGAGAAAGTTCCATCAAGTATAGAGAAGCAGTTCTGTTTGTTTGTGTTTGGACTGAATGTTCTGCAAATATTTGTTATGTCCACTTGGTTTATAATGTCTGTTAGCTCCAGTATTTCTCTGTTTATTTTTTGTCTGGGTCAGTACTCTATTAGCCAGGGATCTGCCCTCAGTCTACTTGTTGCTGTTGGAGGAGTGGACCTTGGGCTAGCAGGGGGTACCTGCTGGGGGTGGGGTCTGGGACAAAGCAGCATGTGAGGGAGTTGGAAGTGAAAAATCTGTGGGATTCACAAGAGATAAGGGGGGCAGGGAAGGTTGCATTAAGTGTTCAGATGCAGAACTGGGGATGAGAATGGGGGATTGGATCTGGAGGCACAGAGAATTGATTTTATTTACGTAAAGAATCTATTTTTGTAGAATTGTTTTAGGGTTGAGGCAACTGCAGAGATTTTTATCACATATGCCATTCCCATGTACATCCATAACCATCCCCCCATTATCAGCATCCCTCACCAGAGTGGTACAGGCTTCCCATCAGTGAATGTACAGCAACACATCTAATCATGCACATCCATCACTTAAAGTTCTGTGTCCTGCCTACTCTTAGTTTTTCTTCCCATACCCTTAGCCTGTGGAAACTACTAATTTTTCAAGTGTTTCCATAGATTTACCTTTTCTATAATGTAATATGTTCACTATCATGCAATATAAAAAGTGTACAACTTTTCCCGATCAGGCTTGTTTACTTAGCAATAACTCCCTAAGGGTCCTTCATGTCTTTATATGAACCAATAGCTGACTTCTTTTTGGCACTAGTATCCCACGCCCACTCTCTAGATGTACCAACTTGACTTCATTCACTTTGTTGCTCCTAAAATATATAAGTATATAAGGAAAACTACTGGGTAATTATAGCAAAGAAGCGCTGGATAAGTATCAATATACCGCTAGTCAGAGTTTTCTTTGGGCTGTTAGCCCTCAGATAATGACTTGGAGACTTCTTATTAATTATGAAAGCTTGACCTATAGCTTAGACTTGTTCCTAACTAGCTCTTATAACTTAAATTAACCTATTTATATTAATCTATGTTCTATCACATGGTGCTACCTCTCTTCCATATTGCATCTCCTGTTTTCTCTGTGTCTCTTGGCATCTCCTGCTCACCTGGATTCTTCTTCCTCTTCCTTTATCTCCTCAGAAGTCCTGCCTATACCTCCTGCCTAGCTTTTGGCTATTCAGCTTTTTATTACGCTGATCACAGCAATACACTTTCACACAGTGTACAAATACCCAACAGCACATACTCTACTATTGAACGACAGTAACACTCAATGTTGTCAGAATGTCTGTTCCTCTCAACTTTACCTATAGAATCAGTGAGATTCTCCCTCCCTTGGTCTCAGTGTGAAATGCCCCATACAGGATTGTGTGTTTGTATATGTGGTCTCCAGTTGGTTAGCATTCTCTCTTCAGTCGTGTTCAGTCTACTAGTGAGCCCATCCAAGTCACTCTTTGTTTCCAATTTTTTTGATCTCTAGTATTTCTTTTTGTCTCTTTCTTGAAATATATTTTTCTGATTACATCACTCACCTGCTCTTCTGTACTATTTGCTTATTATCCATTAGAGTTCATATTATCACGATCGCAAGGAGATGGGATCCACCTGGCTCTCCATCAACTGATGGATGGATAATTAAAATCTAGGATGCATATAAAAGGAAATGTTATTCATCACTAAGGAAAAATTAAATAACAAATTTCCAGGAAGATGATATATACATATATATCAAAAGCATATTCATGTATGCCTTTAACCATTTTGGATGACTAGTCATGCAGTGCCAGACAGGGGTAATTGTTATCAACAGGATTCTAGGGATATGGTGGCTAGTTGTGGGGAGAAGCATCACAACGGCCATCATTCCATCCCGTGTTTATTAAGTATGTCAGCGTGCCGTGAGCCCCACAGTGGCTTCTCAGTCTTTCCTTGCATGGTAAGGAATGACTAGAGATCTGGATTCAGGTATCCATTCTATCAATTAGAGGGCTAGAATCTTGAGAGCCCTTCCGGACTTTTACATCTTAGTCATTGACACTGAATCTGTGTCAATGTGAATTCAATGAATGTGTGATTCGTTAGTCACAATGTAAGGTTTCCTCTCTTGGTCATGGTGTTGTAGCAGTTTCTGCCTATGAGTATTCTGCACTAGTAATTTGCAGTTCCCTGTATTTACCTTCCTGTCTCTTCAATCTTGGAGGGTTGGCTTCCTCTATATTCCTGCTTCCTTGCTGGATTCTAGACCAGTTGTTGTTTGGCAGTATGTTAAGTTATTTACTTGTTTCAGAATAGAGTAACAACTTCCAAATTCCTGATATGTAGAAGAGAAACAGTGTGTTTGTTTGTTTGTTCTTCAAGAAAGTGTTTCTCTATGTATCCCTGGCTGTACTGGAACTTGCTTTGTAGACCAGGCTGGCCTCAAACTCATACAGTTTCATCTACCTCTGCCTCCCAAGTGTGAAGATTAAAGGCACATGCCATCATGTCTGGCTAGAACTAGTATATTTTTTAAATTGATTTTATTGAGCTATACATTTTTCTGCTCCCCTCCCCTTCTCTCCTCTCCCCTTCAAGCCTCTCCCATGGTCCCCATGCTCCCAATTTACTCAGGAAATCTTGTCCTTTTCTACTTCCCATGTAGATTAGATCCATGTATCTCTCGCTTAGGGTTCTCATTGCTGTCTAGGTTCTCTGGGATTGTGAATTGTAGGCTGGTTTTCTTTGCTTTATGTCTAACACCCACTTATAAGTGAGTATATATAATATTTGTCTTTCTGGGTCTGGATTACCTCACTCAGTATGATGTTTTCTAGATCCAGCCATTTGCCTGCAAATTTCAAGATGTCATTTTTTTTTCTGCTGTGCAGTACTCCATTGTGTAAATGTACCACATTTTCTTTATCCATTCTTCGATTGATGGGCATTTAGGTTGTTTCTAGGTTCTGGCTATGACAAACAATCCGGCTATAAACATAGTTGAGCACATGTCCTTGTGGTATAATTGAGCATCCTTTGGGTATATACCCAAAAGTGGTATAACTGGGTCTTAAGGAAGTTTGTTTTCTAATTTTCTGAGAAATAACCATACTGATATCCAAAAGGGCTGTATCAGCTTGCACTCCCACCAGCAATGCAGGAATGTTCCCTTTACCCCACGTCCTCTCCAGCATAAATTGTCATCAGTGTTTTTGATCTTGGCCATTCTTACAGGTGTAAGATGGTGTCTCAGTCATTTTGATTCGCATTCCTCTGATGGCTAAGGATGCTGAGCATTTCTTTAAGTGTCTTTCAGCCATTTTAGATTCCTCTGTTGAGAGTTCTCTGTTTAGGTCTGTACTCCATTTTTTATTGGATTATTTGTTCTTTTGATGACCAGTTTCTTGAGTTCTTTGTATATTTTGGAGCTAAGTCCTCTTTCTGATGTGGGGTTAGTGAAGATCTTTTCCCATTCTGTAGGCTGCCATTTTGTCTTGTTGACCATGTCCTTTGCTTTACAGAAGCTTTTCAGTTTCAGGAGGTCCCATTTATTAATTCTCTCAGTGTTTGTGCATTGGGGCTATATTTAGGAAGTGGTCTCCTATGCCAATGCGTTCAAGTGTACTTCCTGCTTTCTCTTCTATGAGGTTCAATGTGGCTGGCTTTATGTTGATCCATTTGAACTTGAGTTTTGTGCATAGCTATAGATATGGATCTATTTTCATTCTTCTACATGTTGATATCCAGTTATGCCAGCACCATTTGTTAAATATTCTATTTTATATTTTTGGCTTCTTTGTCAAAAATCAGGTATTCGAAGGTGTGTGCATTAGTATCTTCTATTCGTTTTCATTAAGGTCTTCTATTTGGTTCCATTGGTCCTCCTGTCTGTTCTTATGCCAATACCAGGCTGTTTTCAGTACTGTAGCTCTGCAGTAGAGTTTGAAGTCAGGGATTGTGATGCCTCCAGAAGTTCCTTTATTGTACAGGACTGTTTTGGCTATCCTAGGTTTTTTTGCTTTTCCATATGAAGTTGAGTACCATTCTTTCAAGGTCTGTGAAGAATTTTGTTGGGATTTTGATGTGCATTGTATTAAATTTGTATATTGCTTCTGGTAAGATTGCCATTTTTACTATGTTAATTCTTCCTACTCAAGAGCATGGGAGAACTTTCCACTTTCTGATGTCTTCTTTAATTTCTTTCTTCAAAGATTTAAAGTTCTTGTCATACAAGTCTTCTACTTATTTGGCTAGAGTTACTCTGAGATATTTTATGTTACTTGTGGCTATTGTAAAGGGTGATTCCTTTCTCATCCCATTTATTATCTGGGTAAAGGAAGGCTACTGATTTTTTTTTTGCGTTAATCTTGTGTCCTGCTACATTACTGAAGGTGTTTATGAGTTGTAGAAGTTCTTTGGTAGAATTTTTGGGATAGCTTACGTAAACTATCATATCATCAGCAAATAGTGAGAGTTTGACTCCTTCTTTTCTGATTGTATCCATTTGATCTCCTTTTGTTGCTAGGACCTCAAGAACTATATTGAATAGATATGGAGAGAGTGGACAACCTTGTCTTGTTTCTGATTTCAGTGGGATCACTGTGAGTTTCTCTCCATTTAGTTTGATGTTGGCTGTTGGCTTGCTGTATATTGCCTTTATTATGTTTAGGTATGTTCCTTGTATCCCAGCTCTCTCCAAAATCTTTATCATGAAGGGATGTTGTATTTTCTTGAAAGCTTTTTCAGAATCTAATGAGATGATCATGTGGCTTTTATTTTTCTGTTTGTTTATATGGTGGATTATGTTGACAGATTTTCTTATGTTGAACCATCCTTGCATCTCTGGGATGAAACTGACTTGATCATGGTGGATAATGTTTTTGATGTGTTCTTGGATTCGATTTGCCAGTATTTTATTGAGTATTTTTGCATCAATGTTCATGAGTGAGATTGGTCTGTAAATTCTCTATCTTCGTAATGTCTTTATGTAGTTTGGGTATTAGGGTAATTGTAGCCTCTTAGAAAGAGTTTGGCAATGTCCCTTCTGTTTCTATTTTGTGGAACAATTTGACGAGTATTGGTATTAGTTCTTCTTTGAAAATCTAGTAGAATTCTGAGATGAAACCATCTGTTCCTGGGCTTTTTTTTTTGGGGGGGGAGCCTTTTGATGACTGTTTCTATTTCTCTAGCAGTCATAAGCCTATTTAATTTTCTTATCTGGTCTTGATTTAATTTTAATAAGTAATATTTATCCAGAAAGTTGTCCATTTCCTTTAAAGTTTTCCAATTTTAAACCTGGAATACAGGTTTTCAAAATATGACCTGATCATTCTCTGGATTTTCTCCATGTCTGTTGTTATGCCCCCTTTTCATTTCTGATTTTGTTAATCTGAATATTCTCTCTCTGCCCTTTAGTTAGTTTGGATAAAGGTTTGTCTATTTTGTTGATTTATCTGGAAGAATCAACTTTGTCTCACTGATACTTTGTATTGTTTTCTTTGTTTCTATTTTGTTGGTTTCAGCTCTTGATTTGATTATTTCCTGCCATCTGAACCAGTATATTTTTAATGAAACAGTTGTGTGTGTGTATGTGTGTGTGCGCGTGTGCGCGTGCACGTATACTCATGTGTTTGTATGTGTGCCTGTGTGTGCATCTCTGTCTCTATCTCTGTCTGTCTGTCTGTCTCTCTCTCTCTCTTATGGGCCTGTGGAGGTCAGAGGACAACTGTGGGAGTCAGTCTTTTCCCTCTACATTTTGGTCCCAGAGATTAAATTACAGCACCTTTGACTATGTGCTGTCTTGTTGGTTCCTGAATGTTTTTTTAACACAGTTTTACTGAGGATCCTTTTACAGAGCATATAATTTACCTATTAAAACATACAAAAACAACCTTTCTAGTAATTTAGTAACTTATGAGACCATCATCATAATCAGTCTTAGAATATTCTTGTCACCCTGGTAATGCACTTCATATCTGTTTTTTGCCCTTTCTACCTTCAGCCCACACAGCCTTCCTTGGGCAACTGCTCATCTAATTTCTTTCCATAGAGTTTTTTTTTAAATATTTTTCACAAAAATGAATATTTGTGTCTAACTTCTTTTACTGAATGGAATATTTGAGTCTGAGGAATAAATGTCAATAACAAACAAATACAAATTCTTGGAAAAGGTGTATCCACTATCTGTGGCTCATTCAGTTGGTTGCTGGACAGTATTCCATTGGAGAGCTAGCCTACACTTTCTCTACATATATTTTTGGTTGTTTAAAAAGTTGGTTACTATTAAAAAATGGCTAATAACATCTGTGTCCAAATCTTTGCATGATATGTGTTTTATTTATGTTTTCTTGGATGAACAGCAAATAATAGAATTTCTAAGTTGTATAGTAAGTTCATATTTAACTTCATGATAAATTACCAGACATTGACATAATACTAACACCATTTTACCTTCCGAATTCTCTATAACCTGAACAACATCAGTGCTTACCTTCCTTGTTATAGTCACTCCAGCTGTGGTCCTTAATTTACATTTCCCTGCTTGTTTACTGTCTTGAACATCTTTTCAAGGGATTATCAGTGATTTAGATATTTTTGATCAATTGCTTGTTGAAATCTTTTGTCTATGTTTAAAAATGTCAATTAAGATTGTTTACTACTGAATTGTAAAGGTTCTTTATGTATTTTGGATATACTGTACACACAGATGTGTTTTCTCAAATTTTCTTGTTTATAGTTTATGTTTTTGTTTTATTAATGGCATATTTTTAGGTATAGATATTTTAGATTTAGAAGAAAATCAGGTAATTTTTAATAGATCGTGATTTTAGTATAACATTTAAAAAATCTTAACCCATTCAAAATTCTTAAATATTTTCTATGCTAGCTTTTAAAAGTTTCTTGTAAAAGTCCTATTATCAAGGCTCTTTTAATCTGGGATCAATTTTGTGTTAGTTTTGATGTACGGTGTGAGATAAGGACTTGTTGTAATCAAAGGATACATGCATGAGTGTCTTAGTTGGGGTTCCTCTTGCTGTGAAGAGACACCATGACCACAGTAACTCTTATAAAGGGAAACATTTAATTGGGCTGTCTTACAGTTCAGAGGCTTAGTTCATTGTCATCATGGCAGGGAGCATGGCAGCTATCAGGCAGACATAGTGCTGGAGAGATAGCTAAGATTTCCACATCTGGATTGACAAGCAATAAGAAAGGAGAGTTACTGGGCCTGACTTGAGCATTTGAAATCCCAAAACCTATCCCCAGTGACACATTTCCTCCAACAAAGCCACACCTGCTTCAACAAGGCCATGCATCTTAATGCCTTTGTGGCAGGGGCAATCTTATTCAAACCACTACAAAGAGAATTTAGTCTTCAGTGCAATGATGTGAGACGTGGTAAGATCTACCAGAGGTGGGCACTGCTCTGAAAGGAAACAAAGCTGGTCTTGGGGAAGAAGTTAGTGCGGTATTTCAAGTGCTACATAGGAGCAAACCTGAGTGTACCTTGTTCCTGGCTTTCTGTTCTGCCTTGGGGTCTCCTGCAACACACTTCTATTGTTCCAGTGTGCTCTATCACAATGCCGTCATCAGAGATGAACTTCTGCAAGTTTGTGTTATCTTTCAGGCTTCTCCAATTGTGAGCTAAGTAAATGATTTTTGCCCAGTCTTTTGTTATAGCAATGGAAAATAATGTTTTATTTCCTTTTTAAAGTTTGTTCTTTTTCCTTGTGTGGACCTCCAATTGTCTAGGCATCATTTGCTCAAAATCAAAGGAATTTTCTCTTACTCTCTGTAGATGAAAGTCTGCCTGACATCATGTTGTCTTACTAACTATAGCTTTGTGTTAGGTTGATATTGGAGTTAAGTTTTCTCATTGTGATCTTCTTTTGAAAATTATTTTGGTCATCTTAAGACTTTTGTAATGTTTCATATGCTATAACATCACTTGACCAGTTCCTGCTCTGCCTTCCCATCAACTTTACAAAATCTAGTCTGGTAGAATTTTGATAAGTATTGATTCTATAAAGCATTCCAGTAATGCACATGGAACACCTTTCTAATCATTTAGAAATTTTCTATATCAATGTTTGCAATTTTAAAGTGAAATTATTTTTACATGATTGTTAGATTTTATTCTTATATATTCTATTTATGTCTCTTAATCTATTATCTCTTTTGAGGGTTTTGGGGTCTTGTGAATAGATGTGGCTTTTAAACTGTTCCTGTAGATATATGATGATATATTTGATAAATAATAGTGATCATAACTTTATTTCTAAATTTTGTTCATAGTTCCCAAGAAGTCCCAAAGTTTCATGAACTTGTTTTTAAGTTGATACCCCTTCTAAAGTTTAATAAATTAATATAAGGAACACACGGAGGAGAAAACCTCATGATAATAGTTAGGGCTATCATAAATTATACTCTGCATAAAATATACTATGTACCTATTTTTTCCTGAACATCTTACATTATTTAGCTCATTTAGTCCCATGAATGGCTGTGAGGAGCACAGGAAGCCTTATGTATGTAAAGTCCCAAGTGAATGTGTGCTGTTGACATGATCATGGTCATTTCAAGGACCCAGAAGGAAATAGCGAGGTGTTCTCCCTGCACTACCCCTCTGCCAGGGTGAGGCTCAGAGGGAAGTGGCAAAGTCTTCCTCTGGTCTCTGTGTGGATGTTGACAGTGTGTGCAGAATATGTTTGCCTTAGCTTTCTCCCTCCCAATATGCACCATCTGAAGACTGTTTGCCTGCAGAAACTGCTCCTACACACATTAGCTAACCTGTCCCCTTTATCTAGCTGTGTCCCATACCTCCTTGTGTAGGTAATGACTCCACCTCCTTGTCTATCTGTATGCAAGAACCCTGCTTCTTTATTTATTTGTATGTAATAACCCTGCCTCCTTGTCTATCGGTATGCAATGACTTGTCTCCTTGTTTATCTGTATATAATAACCTTCCTTGTTCATCTGTATGTTATAACCCTTCCTCCTTGTCTATCTGTATATAATAATCCCACCTCCTAGTCTATCTGTCTGTAATAACTCTGCCTCCTTGTTTATCTGTATGCAATAACCCCTCCTCCTTGTTAACTGTGTGCCACAACCCTGACTTTTGCTCATCCATATATACAACACTGCACCACTGTCTGTGGTGGTTTGAATGACAGTGACCCCCATAGACTTACATATTTTAACACTTGACCCCTATCTAGTGGAACTGTTAGGGAAGGATTAGGAAGTGTGGTCTTGTTTGAGGAAATGGGTCACTGTGGGTGGACTTTGAGGTTTCAAAAGCCCCTGTCACTTACAGTCAGCTCTCTTCCTGCCTGTGATTGTTGTTTCAGTGTGCTACCTTGCTCCTCTCCAAAGACTCTTCCTCTGAAACTGTAAGCAAGCCCCACAATTAAATGATTTCTTTTGTAAGTTGCCTTGGTCATGGTGTCTCTTCCCACAGTAGAAAAGTAACTAAAGCGCTGTTCATCTCTATATAACAAACGCTCTGAGCTTCTGGAGTGCTGCAGGTTTTCCATCTGGGAGCCTAGGTCACCTGATCCCCTGTGTCCAGCTGTCTGTCATTTCTTTGTTTCCTTGCAGATCCAGTCATTTTCATCCCTGCGCCTTGCTGCAGGCAGCAAATGGTCTTGGGTATTAGATCTACTATCGTGATGATTGTATTGATACAAAACAAGAGCATAAAGCAGTTGAATAGTTTGCTTAGTAGTTAGATCTGCCTCTGTATGCCACACTTACAACCACTTCAATCTGCAGCAAATTAGTCAAAGTATAAATAATAGATATGTCAAGGTATTTTGATTTCAAATGACCTCCTTAATTTTCTTAGTGCTTATCAATACTTTTACAGTTAAAAACAGGTTTTTTTTTAAAGACCATAGTGTAATTTTCTGGTGGACTCTGCTTATTCTGATGTATTATTTTAAAATTTAGTCATTAGTTGTTTGCTAACTTTAATTATCAACTCAACACAACCTAGAATCAGCTGGGAGACAGTTTCAATGAGGAATTGTCCACACTGGGTTGATTTGCAGGTATGTTTATGATGATTGTATTAACTAAGCTAAAATATATGGGAAGGCTCAGTTTGCTGTGAGCAGCGGCACTCCCTAGGCAGGGTTTCCAGGATCTTATAGAGATTGAGTTGAGCATAAGTGAACAAGCAGGTGAACATATATGCATTTTTTTCTCTCTGCTCTTGACTGTGGCTGTCGGATGAATAACCATTTGAAATCTCAAGGCTGATTTCTCAAAATGATACATTATCGCCTGGAATTGTAGTCTGGAAAAAATGCCTTTGTCCCACAAGTTGCTTCCTGTCAGGACTTTTTATCATAGCAACAGAAATGAAACCAGGAGGCTAACTTTGACTCTGAGTAGAAATCTTTTTTTTTTCTCGTTAAAATGTATTCTATTAGTGGAACAAAAAATTTCACACGGAGCCTTCTGTGACAGTTTTCTTTTTCTATTTTTTAAACTTTATTATAAAAATGTTACAAATCAAAAACCCCAAAATTAACTAGGAGTTTTCAATAGTACAACAAAAGTATCCATTCTTTTCCTCACATACACAAAAGAAAAAGCAAAGGAAACTTAGGTATTTCCAAATGAATTATTATTTATATAAGGCATACAATTTCATCTTTTTGCATGTACCATGAAGTGAATTCCTATGTGACATTTAAACTGACATTTCTGTTGCTATTGTGTCTTGTTAGTGGACAGACTATCTAATGCCTCAAAGTCAAAAGGCCACCCTGAAAGGCTGTGTCTTATAATTAAAGCTCACTACCCTGGAGTTCTTTTGTTTAGCAAAGACATAGGACAAGGAGCCTTTGAGAGCTGTGGCATTGGAGACAGGAATGAAGCACTCTGACCTTTTATCATGGCACTCATGAGGACCCTCACTTACTTTAGGTAAAGAGCTAAGAGAGTAGTGACTGCCATTAGCTATTGAGGGAGGACTGGAGACACGACATCTGGCTGGCCAAGGGCTTTGGGTGATGCTTCCACTTAGAGAGCTTTGATTAAAGCATTCATGATTCTAAGCAAGCAGTTTTCACAGACACACACACACACACACACACACATATTCAGACATGCACATGTACACACAAACACACACACATGCACACTTATACACCCAGACACACACACATACAAGCATACACTCATATGCACACATATACATACAGACACACATGTACACATAGGGACACAAACACAAGGCTATGCACACACACACATACATGTACTCATGCACACACAATTATATTACTAGTCACTAGAGAACCACAGCCACTCAATTGTGTGAAAGTTTTCCTCTTTTTTCCATGGATAGGACCCAGGCTTCAAAACTGACAAATCATTCAAAACCTGACGTTTAAATGTAGCATAGCCAGAGCCTTGAGGCTTCACCTAGATTAATGTTTAAATATAAAAAAATTGGACCAAGATCTATTTGATATTAAATCAACTTTATAAGCACAATGATATTGGCTGATCTAACTTGCCCATATATAAAACTAAATTCATGTATAATATTGGCACTTGGTTTAACTTAACTTAAATTTTTTAATTATTTGAGAGGTTCATACATTGTATTTTGATATCATTTACTTCGTATTTCCTAATTTTTCCCAGATCTATCATTCCTTCCACACCCATGTTCATTTTGTCCTCATTTTTTAATTAAAACTTTAAAAATTAAATAATATCACTTCCCCCCCTCTCTTCCCTCCAACTGATCTCACAGCCCACACTTCCTTTTGAATTGATATCCTTTCTGGCTTTATTAGTGTTATATATATTTGCATAAATATATAAACATTACTTGAGTTCATTTAGTGTGGCTTTTGTGTATACAATCTCAGAGCTGACCACACTGTATTGGATAAGCAGTTGGGAGCTCAGCCCTGGGAGAGGCTAGGTTTTCTCCCTTTCAGCAGTCATTAGTTGACTATATGTAGTTCTTTGTCTAGGGGTGGGATTCCATGAGATTTCCTCCTTTTGTGCAACCATGTCAACTGATAGTATCATTGTTCAGGCCTTACTAAGGCAGCCATATTGTTGAGATGTCATGGGTGTTGCCTTCACGTCATTTCTTGGAGACACAATCTGACATCAGACTTTTTGGTGACTTGCTTTTGCAATCTTTCCTTAGTCTTTCTTCTGGGATGCTTTCTGAGCCTCCCATGCAATTGTTGTTTTACAGCTGTATCTTCTGGTCTACTCACACCAAATCTGTTGATCTCTGCGTTATGTCCAGTTATGTTTTTCTGTAATGTTCTCCACTTGCTGTGAAGAGGAGCTTTTATGATTAAGGGGAAAGTTACACAAATCTCTAGATATAATAAGTTTTAGAATGCAGTTAGGAATTGTGCTGGTTTAATACATTGATAGTAGACTCCCCCCCCCAAATCTATGACTTCAGTAGCTGAAGCATGATTAATAAAAACTCAGGTGGAAATTGGGGTTCAACCTAAAGACCAGAAAAGGAGAACAGACAGTCACTGGCTCTTACCTCAACCTCAGTCTGAAAATGGTGATCCTGCCTCCAGGAATCTCAAAATGAGACTGAGACAGTTAGCTGTCTCCTCTCGTCTTACATTCCTTTCTAGGGCTGGGATTAAAGATTGTACCACTGGGTTTAAAGGCATGCACTGGCTGGTTTCTATGGCAACTAGTGTGGCTACTGTGATTAAAGTTGTAGTTACCACTGCTTGATCTGTAAGGCTGACCAGTCTCTGATCTTCTGGCAAGCTTTATTTATGAAATGCCACTACATTTCCCCTTTTTGTCTAAAATAAAAAAGAAGGCTTTAACTAATATAACAAAACTACATACAATAAATACAATAACTATATATAATATATTCAGGCAATAAATGCATCAACAATGTCTAGTTGATTTGAATTTTACAAATTCACAGAAAATACTCCATATTTATCCTATCTTGGTGAGTCCAAAGTCTTGTACCTAATTTATTTTCTATCATAGCTTACATTACCATCCAAAACTATCTTTTGATATCTCTTAACCTTATGTAGTTTATTTTTCTTCAGTGAATTTCTTTTTTGAGTCTCATAAACAAGGGAGACTATAACTATATCTAGTCTTCAACTACCTCAGAGACTCAAGAAGGAAATAATATTAACTGAGTAAACAGGAAGTGTATTGTAAGCAAATTCCAAAACTCTAGAAATGACAGAGACATCTTGCTGCCTGGGTAGTTACCCAAAGTTCTTTTGTAACATTGGGGCAACCGTATTTAGCTTACAGGCCCATGGTATCTGGCAGACTTTTCAGTGAAGCAGAAAATTTGAAGATCTGTTTTGCCTTGTATTGGCAAAGTTCATCAGTTGCTTTATTCTGTGTCCTGAAGAATGTCTGGCAGTTTCTTCTGTGAAGCATGAACCCTGAAGGATCATCCTGTGTTTTGGAAAGTTCAGCAGTCACTTTTCTGTGGGTCCTGCATGTCCAGTTCATACAGCATACCATCAAGCAGCCCAGGCAAGAACAGTTTCTTGCCCAAATGTCTAGCCTTGTCACATTGAAGGCAAATTTTATAATGAGTTTCTTCGATGCCCATCAACCTATCTAAAGTAATTGGTGCTACCAGAAGCAGAGATGTCTCATTGTCATAAAAAAGAAGAATCTAGGTTATTAAAACATTTTAAATGGCAGATTCTGTAGATCTCTGAAGCATTTGAAGATGACTTGTCTGTCTAAAATATATATTTGTTTGACCTTGAAAACATACCCAATGTGACTACAAGTTCAATTATAATAGGTGACTAATTACTAACTCGTATTTCCTTATTATCTTAAACAGTTGGTAGTAATAACTTTCAAAGACTAGAAATTTGCATTACATTGTTAAATGAGCTATATAGGTACAATAGGTTGAACAAGATTACAAACATATAAAAAGTATGTTTTAACAAAATTAATCTCAAATTTTATCAATATACAAAATTTGTATACAATATACCAAAGTCCAAACCAATGTAAATCATTTAAAACTAGTAGTTGCTTTTGTAAAAGTAAATTCAATAATCTGCCTTTTCATCTTATCATATCTACATACTCCCTTTTTCTTTTCAGAGTAGATTCATTATTTTATTCTTTTATCCCATCATATCTATATACCCCTTTTTTCTTTTCAAGACAAGATCCTATCTGCATTCTCCTTCTTTTTCTGTTCAGAGTAGATTTACCCATCTACCTCTTTATCTTATCATATCTATATCCCCTTTTTTGTCTTTTCAAAACAAGAACCTTTAATTTAATTTCCTCCGTTTAGTTTTTTTCTTGACTATTAGCTATAATAACTTGTAACCAACACACTAAACAAAGACAAACATTCATAATCCAGTTTTTTGGAATGTGGGCTACTTACTGCTGATTGGGGGCACTGATAATCTTATAGGGACCAAAAGAAAATTTAAGATTATGGCCAAGTCCTGATTGGAGTATTTTGTGAGACTGGATCATCTCAGCCAGCAGGCTTGAAGTTGTTCTGGATGTAGAACTCAGAGGAAACTGCAACAGAGGTGCTCTGAAACACTGGATCATCTGGGCCATCTGCTCCTATCGGAGATTTTTCAGGGGGTCTTCCTCAATCAAACCTTATTTTTCTTAACCAAGAATGAATCCACAGGCTCTCATTTCCTGTGGAAACAAAAGCAAAACTTATTCTCCAAAATAACATGTCTTTTGAGTTAAATTTTGAAGTCAAGGCATTTTCAAAATATATAGGTTGGATTAATCCAGCAGCATTTATAATTTAATGTCTTTTAGCAGCAGCTGCTGCTCCTTCTTTAGCAGTCAAATGATTTAGAAACAATACAGTAACATACAGTAAACAGATTTTCTGTGTGCTTCCCTTCTTTACATGGAATCTAAACTGGGATGGATGGGAGTTGGGAGCCTTGGTTTTCTCCCAAACCCAGGTGGCTAGGTCTGGGTCCTGCTCTGGCCTGAGCCATGGCTAAAAAGCCTCAAGCAAACAGCTTTTTAATAAATTCATGCCCCCAAAGTTGGGCACCAAATGAAGAATAATTAATAAAAGCTCGGAGAGAGAAATTGGGGTTCAACTTGAAGACCAGAAAAGTAAAAGAGCCATCCACTGGCTCTTACCTCAACCTCAGTCTGAAAATGGTGATCCTGCCTCCAGGAATCTCAAAATGAGACTGAGACAGTGAGCTGTCTCCTCCCATCTTATGTTCCTCTCTCTAGGGCTGGGCTTAAAGATGTGCACCACTGGATTTAAAGGCATGTGCTGCCAGGTTTCTATGGCAACTAGTGTCTATTGGGATTAAAGGTATGTATTACCATTACCTGGTCTGTTAGGCTGACCAGTGGGGCTCTTTTACTCTTTGATCTTTAGGCAAGCTTTGTTTATGAAATGCCACTACAATTAGCCCCAGGAAGTTGGCTAGATTTCTAATACCAAATATGATTTCTCTTCTATCTAGTGGGCCTTAACAAGTCCAATAGATAGCCATTGGTTATGGCCAACATCTGAATGCCACTGTTGCACCCCTAGGGCTCTCTAACCACAAGAGTCCTTTGTTATATTCATGGGTATCACAGCTGGGTTGGACTGATGGTTTCTTTACCTTGGTGGCTTACACAGTACTTTCTGGAAAAATGAAAGCTGGACCACAGGAAGGAGGCTCCTAGATGATACTCAGCTTGAGTTTTCTGAGTGCTTTGTCCTCTGCAGCAGGGACTTACCTTCAGCCCCCGGGAGGCACCCATGGGAAGCAGTAATCGCCTAGATTATTTTGGGAGTCTCTTGGTCTCCCTAACACCTTAAATGGAGGTTTCTCATTCTTGCTACTGAGGTTTCATTAGATAGATAGTCTATGGCACTTGTGGGGAGCATTGCCAGCCTGAGTGGCAAAACATGTGTGTGTGTGTGTGTGTGTGTGTATGCACACGTGTGTATTTGCATTGTACACTTATATCAATATAACTTTAGGTAAATATGAAACAATATGTTTTTTTGAGGTTTTATCAAACATCTTTGGTGCTATTTGTCCCCATCAACTTCAGTTTATTCTGTTTCTATTCCTTTGATGTGTGGTGGTTTCCAGTGGTGTGTGGCCAACTAAGCAAAGGTCAAACGCTTCAAGAAGACTAACTCTTTCTGTCCCAGAAGCTACCAGCCATTAATAGCTCCTCAGCAAGGGGTGGGAATTTGTGCCAACCTCCGCACTCCGTGGTGGGATTGTGTCTGACTTGCACTTATACAGTCCTTGCACATTCTGGCACAACCAACTGAGTTCAAGTGTGTCACTACCCCCCTGGGTCATCAAAATGCTGCTTCACGGTGGCCATCCACCACCTCTGGCTTCTGCAATCTTTCTGCTTCCTCTTCCATAATTATCCCTGAAATTTGGGAAGAGGGGTGTTATTAATTTATTTTTTAAATTTTTACCTTACCTTAAGGTAGATTCTTATGCATCTCAGGCTGATCTCAAACATTCAACATAGCTCAGGAGGACTTTGAACTTCTGGTCCTCCTGCTGTCCCTTCCCAAGTACTGGGGTATTTACAACCATACCCCCACTTATGTCATCCTGCAGATCGAATCCAGAGCCCTGGGCATGTTAGGAAAGTGCTCTACTAACTGAGTTCCAACCTCAGATACTTTAATTTGAAAAAAAGAAATAATTAAAAATGGTTATGCTGTGGAACAATCTTTTTGTACACTGTAAAGATTTGTGACTGTGATTGGTTTAATAGAGAAGCTGACTGGTTGACTGGCTAGCAGCTGAACAGGATAAAGTTAGGCAGGAAAGTCAAACTGAGAATGATGGGAAGAAGGGTGGAGTCTAGAGAGTTGCCAGTAGACATACAGTGAGAAAATGGGCATGCCCTAATGAGAAAAGGTGCCAAGACACATGGAAAAGCATAAATAAGAAATATGGACTAATTTAAATGTAACAGTTAACCAGTAATAAGCCTGAGCTATTGGCTGAGCATTTATAACTAATATTAAGCCTCAGTGTGTTTATTTGGGAGTTATTGGTGGGACAGGAAACTTCTGCTTACATGGGTAAGAAGATATTTTGTTAAATCCTCTGCATACTTTTTAATAATTGTTAAATACTCTGCATAGCTATATTCTGTCTCCTAATTTCTATACCATATAGAATTATGGACCTAAGAGTTATAGAAAAGCTCACATAATGTTTGACTTGCCCTGTTTCTTTATGGGCCAAGAAGCAGTAAGTCTCAGGAAGGCAAGTTCACTCACTAGGATTCCCCATAGCTGCTCAAAACAGCTGGTACCAACCAAATAGCTGGTATAATTAGCCCAGTTGCAACAATGCATTAATCATGAAAAGAGACTGCAGAGCACCAAAGCCAAGGATTTTGCCTGCTGTGGTGTGTCTGGTAACCCAGCACAGACCTGTGTTTAGACACTTGGGAATATAGAGCCTGTCATGGAAATGTCCTTTGGAAAACAGTATAGCCAGAATATTAAAATATTTTGAACAAGTAGATATGATTACTTTCAAATGTCAAGGGGGAAACAGAGGAAGTAGGACTGTTTGAGGAACAAAAAGTTCCTGTCATGGCTACCCAGAAGACAGAGTCAATTAATGCTTCTCCTAGTCAGAATCCCCTTAAAAGAGAAAAAAGTGACTTAGGGATGATAGTGTTTGTGGGAAAGACAATGTGTTGAGTTTTAAAAACAGCATGGAAAGATATTAATATTATCAGCATGAGTGATATTAATAACTTGAAATGTTATGTAATCTCAGAAGGCTAACCTGGGAGCAATCCAGAATTTATTTTTAGAAACAAATGTGTCAGACACATTTACACAAAACCAATTTCCTAACTCATCAAAGATAGAAACCTTAGGACTACATGCTGAAGACCAAATCTAAAATAAAATAAAATACAAGAGTAATAGTTGTTTTAGAATAAAATGCACATTTTTATGGGTGGAAAAAGTAACAATTCAACCAGCTAAAACTCTCTCATGGAGTTAACCCAGTGCTCTGGGCCGATGCAGCTTTTAAGTTGATCTGAAATGGGCACAGACCAAGACTGCAATCCTGTGAGCACGAATGAGGAGACTCAACACTGGTTAACAATTCTACTGTGTTCTTTACGTTCCCTTTAAACCCTGTTATGGCCAGTGTAAAAACTCACGTACTAAGGGTAAACGTAATTCCATGATAGAAAGAAAATGGTTTAAATAATTATGTGTAGAGAGATGCTATACAATCGTACTAGATTTTCTCAGAAGAATTGAAAATTCAACACAAGGCCTCCAGAGTCATGGATGTTAGAGGGAGAGCGATGGCTTAATCAGGGTAAATGTGATTAACTGAGAATGTCTGATCAGCACAATTAATACTCCCTTGGGAACAAGGGGAAATGCTTGAATCAGGAAAAATACTGTTTTGAACATTGCTGTTTTAAGAGGAAGATTGGAGACATTATTTAGGTTCCAGGTATGAATTGACAAAGTATTAATTATTGTTAGCTAGCTAGTAGGAGATTAAATGGTGATCTTCCAATGGGTCTATCAAACACACTCCAGGACAAGCCTCATGATGACCACACTGAACAACACAAAGCAGACTTCATAGTGTGTATATGTGTGTGTGTGAGAGAGAGCGATCGAGCAAGAGAGACTTGCTTTTTAAGAGATGAAAATCATGAAGTTGGGTAGGTCAGGAGATGGGGACAGTTCTAGGAGATGTTAGAAGGAATATGATCAAAATATATTGTATGAATGATAAAAATAAACAATGGGATAGTTTGGTATTTTTAAAAACCACTGTGAGGGCACTGCAATGAGGGTGGATGTGGGGGAGGTCTTGGGATTTTGCAGGTGGACTGGGGCCAGTGGGGATGGGAACAGAGGGATGAGGTGATGGGGATGAATGGAGAGAGAGTGCTGGAAGGGACGACTGGAACTGGGAGGCATTTCAGGGGTTAAGTAGACACAGTGCAATGGAAACTCCATGGAATTTATGAAGATGACCTTATTGAAGATGCCTAGCAATGGAGGACACAAAGCCTGAACTGGCCATCTTTTATAACCAGCCAAGCAAGGCTTCCAGTGTGTGACTGGAACACCAACCCAGCCACAAAGCCTTTGTCTTACAATTTGTCCTGCCTGCAAGATGTGCTGGTGCAAATGCGGTCCAGAAATCGTGGGAGGGGCCAATGGCTGGTCCAGCTTGAGACCCATGCCATGAGAGGGTCCATGTTTGACACTGCCTGGATGTCATCCCTGGATATCCCAAGACATAGGATAGAACAAAAAAATCAATGCAATGATTTTTAATGATATTCTGTTATATTCATAGATAGGAGCCTATCTATAGATAATCATCATCAGAGAGGCTTCATCCAATAACTGACAGGAGCAGATGCAGAGACCCACAGCCAGACACTAGAGAGCCAGGGGAACCCAAAGATGAGAGGAGGAATGATTGTAGCCAGAGGGGTCAAGGACACCACAGGAAAATAGCCCACAGAATCAACAAAGCAGGGCTCATAGGATCTTACAGAGATTGAACCAACAACCATGGAGCCTTATTGTGTCTGAATTGCGTCTGAATTAGGTCCTTTGTGTGTGTGTGTGTGTGTGTGTGTGTGTGTGTGTGTGTGTGTGTGTGTATATACATATAAACAATGGTTATATAGCTTGGCATCCTAACAGTGGGAGTGGGGTTGTCTCTGACTTTTTTGTCTGCTTTTGGGATTCTTTTCCTCATACTGGGTTGCCTTGTCCAGTCTTGATATGAGGGTTTGTACCTAGTCTTAGTGTAACTTGTTATGCCGTGTTCAGTTGATATCCCTGGAAGGCCTGTTTTTTTTCTGAAAGGAAAAGGAGGAATGGTGGATCTGGGGGAGAGGGGGAGCTGTGGGGAGGGCGTGAGAGGAAAGATAGTAGGGGAAACTGCAGTTGGGATGTAATATGAGAGAAGAATAAACAAAAAAACCTATTATGAAAATGTTACTGGATTTAATACTAGTTCAAGTAAATTTCATTGGGGTTAGTTATGCTGAGTACCAGGTCCTTTTGTGGAGTAAGTATCATGGGGAGACAGCGCTGGGATAGGAAAATGTTCACCCATGTAAAAGCAGAACACACACACAGATTATGACAAGGATGTCATCATGATATTTCAGGAGAGCAGCTACGTTGATGAGGACTTTTGATACCAAATAGTGGAGTTGTATACATGACAAGACAGGAAGGTTGACCTCAGGAACTGGTATGAAGCAGAGCCACAATCAAAGGGAACCCAGTGGCCTAAGAAGATGACTATAGTGAGTGTTGCAGATTGCCTCCCTCAGAACTGAGCCCAGGCACTTCTAATGTGCCTTCTTATGCTATGGAGCCTGATGAACTAAAGGCCACATTATTCCCATTTCTGCGTGTGACTTATCCTCTGCCAGCCAGATATCTTCATAGAGACTTAAGCCCCAACTAAGATGAGTGGTGGGAAATTCACTAAACATAAAACAAACAGTACAAATAAAAATGGAAATGTATAGATATTTGCTGCATGACTGACCAATAATCATACAGACCAAAGCTCAGCATCACTAGCTATGATGGTTTTAATTGCTAACTTGCTGTAATCTAGGTTTACTTTGGGAGAGAGTCTCAGTGAGGGAGACTGTTGGCTTTTGGATGTGTCTGTAGGGGATTATCTTGATTACATTATTTGAGCTTGGAAGAGTGGCCTGCTGTGGGTGGCACAATTCCATAGGAAGAGGATCCTAACCCTACAAAAGTGAGCTAGGCATTGGATGCATGCACTATTTACTCTCTGTGATGTGAGATTTCCCTCTGTATGTTGTGAATATGTTTTATTACTATTTGTTAATAAAGAAGCTACTTTGGGCCTATGGCAGTGCAGAATAGAGTGAGGCAGGAATTCAAAGCAGAGGTAGAGGAGAAAAGAAGGCAGAGTCAAGGAGACGTCATGTAGCTGCCAAAGGAGACAGATGCTGGAACTTTACCCAGTAAGCCTCAGCCTTGTGGCAATACACAGAATAATAGAAATCTTCAAAAGTAATGGATTCTGACATATGCCACAACAGCATGGTCTCGAACTTATTGAGCTCAATGAAATAAGCCAGTCACAAAAGGACAAATATTGTGTTGTTTGAAGCATATGAGAAGCAGAATAGTCAAAATCACAAGAGTCAGAAAATGGGGGAGAGGAGGGTGGGAACTGTTTCATGGATGTAGAGTTTAATTTAAGTTTAATGTAAGATGTAAAAGTTAATAGAAGCCTAAGCTAATAGGCCAAGCAGTGTTTTAATTAGTATAAGTTTCTGTGTGATTATTTCAGGTCTGGGCAGCCGGGAAACGAATGAGCAGCCCCCATCTACACTCTGTTCCTTAGTATGGATGCAATGTGATCAGTTTCTGTCACTGTGGTTTAATTTCTATGATGACCTTCCATCTGGAACCGTGCACCAAATTAAACCCTGTCTCCCTTAAGATGCTTTTGTCAGGGCATTTTAATCACAGCAACAGGAAGTAAAGAGATGGATTACTAAGGAAATGCAGTTAAAATGACAATGTGTCATTAACACAGCAACTACCACAGAAAGTAGAAATAAGTGATGGTGATGATGTTATAGAGAAATTGGGACCCTTGTACACTGTGGTCAGAACACACAAACACACAGCTCCGTGGGAGAGAGTTTTTGATAAGTTCACAAAAATTACAACAATTACCATATCATCTAACTATTCTGGGTTTAGATGAAAGAAAATTGAAAGTAAGAGCTAGAAGACTTGTTCATATTCCAGTGTTCATAATAGCATCATTTTTAATGCTAAAACAGAAGCATCAGAGTGACTGAGGATGAATAAATGGGTCAGAAAAGTGTGGCATAGGCACAATTGGATGTTGTTCTCCCTCAAAAGTAATGGATTCTGACATATGCCACAACATCATGAGTCTCGAACTTATTGAGTTAAGTGAAATAAGCCGGTCACAAAAGGAAGAATATTGTGTTGTTTGAAGCATATGAGAAGCAGAATAGTCAAAATTACAAGAGACAGAATATGGGATGGAGGAGAGGAGGGTGGGAACTGTTTCACAGATGTAGAGTTTCAGTTTATAAGATGAAAGTCGGGAAGACAGTTGATTCGGCAGTGTAAATGCACTCAGTGCCATGAACTGCATCTTTAACATGGTCAGAATGGTAACTTTTGTGTTATGCCTGCTATAACCCAGTAGACATTAGTGGACATTAGCAGAAAGGTTAACAAAAGACTGGAAGTTAAGGAAGCGTGATGCACACGTTTCTTTGGACGCAGATCAAGGTCCACTGCTTTGAACTTCAGCGATCAGCTCTGCTCATACTTTCTTCTTCCTTTCCTCTTTCAATTTTCTATTGGTACATACTCCCTATTTATGGATTTCATAAGGACATTTTCATTGTTGCAAATCATGTACTTGACCATATTCATTGCCCCAGTCTTCTCCTTTCCCCTTTACATGTCTTCCTTTCCATAAAATTGAGACTCATGTTTTGTTTTTATTCAGCAGACAGAGTCATACTTATAATTGTTTCTTTTTATGGAAGTTGTCCTATTAATTAGGATAAGGTGGTATTACTTGGCATTTTAATTTAAATTTCTCTAGTGACTCATGTCTTTAAATTTCCTGTTGATATGATTTGAAAAGAGGCAGCTTAGAGGAGAAGGGGTTCCTTTTGGCTCACGGTTCCAGGCTGAAGTTCATCATAGCAAGCAAGTCACATGGCAGCAGCATCCTGGGTGGTTCCTTTTGGCTCACGGTTGCAGGGTGAAGTTCGTCAGAGCAAGCAAGTAACATGGCAGCAGCATTTGCGTGGTCTATTCCTGTCTCATTAATTAAGAGATTTTTTTGGAAGGTCAGTCTTTAGTTTTATAAGCCATTTAATATTCTACAAAACAAATTCCTTTCTGCTGACACATGTGAGGATCTGTTTTGATCTTTATTAAATCCTAAAGGAGTGGTTGCTGGCTCTGGAAATTGCAAGCAACAGGCTCTCAAAGAAATGAGATTCTGACAGAGATTGGCTCAGTTGCTTGAAGTGGAGATAAACAAGATCCATTTTGCATCATAAAATGGACTATGGTGCCTGTGGTTCTGTATTAACATAAATCCTTACCTGAGGTTGATTAGGATAGGAAGCCTATCAAAGATAAGGTTTCCCAATGAATTAATCCTGTTCATTTGGAAAAATTGGAAATGTAAGGAGTGTGTGTGTGTGTGTGTGTGTGTGTGTGTGTACATGGACTGGGATAGTTTTTTTTCTTTCCCAGTCTGCTTGGAGAATTTAAAGAGGGAGAAAAGATAAATTATAATGTAAACTTCCCTGCATAAAGCATTGTTAGAGAGCCAGGTTAGATAACCTGTGTGGGTATTCAAGGGTCCCTTCTACCTCATGTTTGCTGAACTGACAAGCTAAAAGACCAAAGTAGAATGCGATTCTTCATATTCCTGAACTGGACTGCAAGATGGAGCACACACCTACTTCAAACATTCCCACTTACAGTAAAGAATGGGACTACAAAAAACATAAAGCTACATGGGGCAGACCTACAAACTTCCAAGACTCTTAAAAGCCTGAATTGCAGCCAGGATTCCTTGAGAGAAGCAAACACATCTATTACCTGAGACAGTTCACATGTCCGTTACCTGAGACTGTGCTGACTAACTGCAGAGCCTTACTCACTCGGTACACCTGCTCCCTTACTTTGTAGTCTGACCAAATAACCAAATGTCTGACAAGAGGAAACTAAAGGAAAGAGACTTTTATTTTGGTCCACAGTTTAGGAGAGAGTACAGTTATCACGGTTGGAAGGCATAGCAGTGTGGAGTGTGTGAGTCTTTCTCTGTCCTGCCAGCCAGCTCCAAATAATAACGCAGCGACTTCTTAATTATGAAAGCTCGGCCTTAGCTTAGGCTTGTCACACTAGCTCTTATGACTTAAATGAACCCATTTATATTAATCTATGCTTATCTTTTGGCCTTTTACCTTTCTTTCATTCTGTATGTCCTACACCTTTCATATCTCCTTGGCATCTCCCATGGACCTAGATTCTCCTTTCCCTCTCTCTCCCCAGAATCCCCACCTCTTCTCCCTGCCTAGCTATTGGTCATTCAGCTTTTTATTATATTTATTGGTCAATCACAACAATACACCTTCAGGCAGTGTACAGATATCCCATAACACAAGTATGAGGTGACTTTCCGGTCAAGGGACAGAGAGAAGAGAATGCTGGCCCTCATCTCACTCTCTTCATGAAAAAATGTGACCAGTCTAGGCCCCAGCCTTGGGGATGGTGCCTCTCATGTTCAGGCTGGACCGTCCCTCCTCATCTAAACTTCTCTAGGAATTCCTTCCAAGGCGCAAGGAATTACAGAAGGCACCACTCCCAGTTGATTCCAAGTCCAAGTGAACTCAAAATGAAGTGTTTCTTAGCATCTTTCAGAGCCAACCAACAGTATGCAATTGGTAGATTGTGGGGACGGTACATAAATAAATGGTAGACAGACAGACAGATAGACAGACAGACAGAGTCCTTTATTAGAGAAACTAGCTCATGATTATGGAAGTTAATAAATCCCATGGCAGGCTGTCTTCAAGACAGAGGCATTGAGATGCTTATACCATGGCTTAATGCAAATCCACCTCAGCTGATGGAGCTTCAAGTGTGAGGTACAAGGTATAAGAATCCTGTGTGTATGGGACTCCGCTGTTGTAGGTCCTGAGGTCCCACAGCTGCAGAGCTTTGGGAAATGGCGTTAACTGGGCTCTCCTCTGCCTGTCTGTTCCCTCCCAGCCACAAGTTGGTCAAGTGGGTGTCACGGACTACTTCTGTACTCAGTCTGCTAACTCACGCAGGAGCTTCGGCTGAGATACGTCTGGGCATCCTGAACAACAACTTACCCATCCTTTAGACTCCCTTAATATAGTTAAGCTGACCCCCCCCCCACAATATCATACCAGTAAAGCCAGCCTCATACCTACAGCCCCATGCTCCTTCCAATCAGCAATCAGCGTCTGATTTCAGCACACTGGCGTTATTTAAACAGAAAGTAGGAGCTGGAGGGAAAAAGTTTACCCAACAAAAGCAGCCACACAACTTTGCTCATTTGCAATGTCAGAAACCTGGAATGTGTATGAGAACAGATTCTAACAGTTCTAAACCACGGAGGAAGAGATGTAATTTTAGACTGGGTTGGATATTTTGTGTTACATGTACTTGCCAGAGATTCTGGGTTCAATATGTTCACTTGAACAGCTCAAAGTGTTTGATAGATATGTGGGTGCAGTGTTAGTCGATTCTAGAACTGTGCTGTCAGTAATTTCTTGAGACCACATAGAGAAATGGATATAATGATAAAGAGATACCGTGACATATTAATTATGTGCAAATCACTCACCTACATTTAATTATATCCAACTTAGGAACCAGAGGGGATTCTTCAGTAAGCATCTACTTTGGCCAAGAAATAAGTTGCAGAGATCTCGAGTGACTTCTTCCATAGCCCAAAGGACTTTGATTTCTCTTTGGTGGTGGGGTCCCAGGGGATAGGGCTCAGTGGCACAGGGAAGGGAGATATGATTATCATAGGCATTAGGACTTGAGCAATGTTCGCAGAGTTTGATTGACAGTGATCATTGGCAGGGTTCAGCTGATTTAAAGGTTCCCAGAACTGAAATAGATGCTATGTAGCCTATTCTCCCCTTGATCTGTATAAAGTGAAAGCAAAGCAATAAGAAAACTAGGTAATCTGAGGAACTGTAATTTTGAGTTATAAGTTCTTTACTGGCCCATAGATTCACAGCTCATGATGAAGGAAGGCTTCAGTCATGTATTGTATGGCTTCTTCTTATTCTTCCTCTTAAAAAGGCCAGCAGCCAATGAGCCACTCAAATCTTAGGACATCATTAACACAAGCTCTAGCTAGTGCTAATTCCATGAGACCAAGTGTGAACTATGGGCCACTACTCACTGGGTATATATAGGGGGGCTGGTCTGAGGTTGCCTTACAGTGGGACAATATGTACCCAGTTACTCTCCCAATTTCCAGACTTGCAGCTGTCATAGACACTCTTCAACATATCCATATTGCTTTTGGGTCCATGGAACTAAAACTCTATAAAAGTAAAAGGTAGCCTGCAGGGAGCCATAGGCATAAACGCCATTACAAGATGGCGCTTGCATCCTCGCAGTTTGGAGGTAAACAATTCCATATTTGGCAATGCTTCCGGACTGAGCGTCCAGGCGCTTCCCGCATGCACAATAACCTAGGTGTCCCTAACCAATCCCGAGGACTCTGGTGCCAGCGGGCACATAGCAGCCAATCAAGGTGTGAGTCGCGTCATCTCCCTATATAAGCAGCTGCCATTCAGACCTTGCTCTCTCTTGCCTCCCGCTCTCCCTTCAACCAAGAGGCTCTCCAATAAAGCGTGATCCAAGAAGAATCCTTGAGTGGTGGCTGTTCTTCCTCGCTGGTCGGGGAGTTCGCCGCAGTAGCCTCTGTGTTCAAGGTGATTCTAAAGTGGTGAACCCAGATAAATGTCACATACTTTCTGGGGCTGTGGGTTGAGTGTTACTATCGGACAGTTGCAAAGGCAAGGATACCAAGTGCTATTGCACCTCCCAATTGTTTCTTTCCTCATTCAGGTCTTAGATCCTTGTTTAGCTCTTCTCTTTGAGCACTGAGAAAATAGATGGGTCATGGGTACCTTATCAACATGTTATCAGAGACTTAATAAGAGAACGATGCTCACTGATGCTGTGACTCCAGCATCAGTGTTTTCTGAAGCCAGTAAGCCCAGATTCTGTTACCCAATATACAATTATCAAGTTGTTAAATGTTCTTTTTCTAATACCCAAAGAAAAGGCCACAGAATCTGTTTCCTTTCAACTGGTATAAGCAACAGTGAGCCAAAGACTGTATCATCTGGCTCTAGATGACAAATTAGTTCAGGGATTGGCAAGCTCTCTTCCAAACAGACACTTTACGCTTTGCAGGCCACATGTGGTCTATGTTGCATATTCCTTTTTGTCCCATTTATACAATTTTACAAAGTCAAAACTGGTGTTTGCTTGCAAGACTTATGTAAACTAGGCTGCTGACTAGATTTGACCTCCAGGTTGTAGTAGTTTGCTGACCCTTGATTGACTCACGGGGACTTGGCAAACTCAATGATCCCTGAAATATTCTGCTGACCAATTGTTGTGATAATCCTAGACTGGCAGGGTCTAGGGGAAACGTGGGGCATACCATGGATGTCTTGATAAGGTTCTTCACTATCAAAAAATAGAAGCTAAGCCCAGGTGAGCTTAGTGGCCTGCCCATGACACACAGCTTCTTTTTAGGAGGTTGTTTTGAAACCTGCATTTCAGAAACAAAGACAGCAGGAGAGTAGTCACAGGCTTTGGAACAGAGGATAATAAGTGTCGTTGATGACTCTAACTTCTCCTGTTCTGTTCTCATGTTCCTCTTATCAAGGGCCTTTGGAACTGATCAGGGGCCATGACTGCAGAAAAATCAAATGGTACAGCTGCAAGGAAAAAAAAGAACACAGTGTCCAGGAACCAGGGGTTTGAAAAATTAGGTCCTTGCAATATTGATTTTGAATCTATCCACCAGTAAGCCATTTTTGACTGAGAGCATTGTCTGACACAGATAAAAGCCAGTCAAATTTCATCATTGTGTACCCCAGTTTCCTAAGAAATATTCTGCCTATAGGTAATATAAAAACAATTATGCACCATGGGAATTTAAACAAAGTACTCAGAAATTGCTGAAAACTATGTAATTCAGCCAGCAGAGATGACTTATCGTCTTTGTTCATTTTAAGAACATTTTAAATTGGTTTGTGTATAATAAAAATTTAGCCTGTCATCAATACCTACATAAATAAGCTTCGGCCTCTCTGGAATATAGATCGTCAGGAGACAATCAAGCTGTGGTTTACTATTTCACATAGTGTGCTTTCTCTCACTGTAGTAGTAAAAGCCACAGCCGTGTGCTTTATTACAAAGAGCATGACAAAGAGAAGGCAGTATTTTTCTTATGTTCGAAAGGCAAAGCTGAACAAAATATAACATATTAGAAGCTTGACCTAAACAGCAAGAGATTTGACTTTCCTGTGTGATGTTGGCTTAACCCCATCTTTGAATGCGGTCTGTAGTTATAAGTCCTCGACTCTCTCTCTTGGATTCCACGACTCTTGGCAGAAACATTTCACTGTGTGGGTGGAATTTGCCAGTCTCTTTTCTCTTAGGCATTTGAAGGTGCTCTTATTTCAGCAAGGACCCTGCCAGCCTGGTTCCCAGCATTCCCCTTAAGTTGAAACCCTAGCTTGCAATTCCCTGCTCTCTGAAACCATGCCAAGCTGCCCTCTACAGCCCTTGGACAAGTGTAGACACCTGACCTAAGGTAGCCTACCTACGTGTGGGGCTGCTGTAAGAGGGTCTGTCTCTTCTCTACAGGAGAGATTTTAATGATTAGTCACCTAGTGGCTTGAATTGCAATTTAGACAAAGGGGAATAGATATTATTCAGTTAGTGGTAGGAGGAGAGGGGGAGTCTCCAAATAGAGGCGCAGATGATGAAGTCTACTGAGAAGTATTGATGACCAAAGATTCCAAAAAGAGTGAAATAGGGGTCACAGATGCCAAAGCTGCAGCTTTCCTTCATCTCTTCTTGAGCAGCTGTCCTGCAGAAGGTGACTGTAAGCCTAGTAACGGCAATGAAAGCAGCTTCTTTGTAGAGAAGGGACCCACGACGTAGACGGAATGCCATCACGTCTTGGCACTGCATTGTCTATTCAGTGTGTCACTCTTCATTATAGCTACCACTTTTCTTTTAAATGTGCAAGTCAGGGATGGAGCTTGCACCTTATTTTCAGAGTTTATATCCTGCCTATTTCCCCCAGCGAGCCCTCACGGCCCAGCGTCTTCTGGGTCCAGTCCCACAGTTGTCTTCTCCAGACTGTTGTTGCCATCTTATTGACTCAGAGGAGGAACAGAGTGAACCACAGTTGGTTAAGCTCCTGCAGCTGCAGTGTGTGCTACAGCGCCATGGGGGAAGCACAGGAGAGGATGACGGTAGAGGAAGAGCCGGCAAAGAACAGAACACTTCTTAGGCTTTTCCGTGAGGTGTAAGGTGCTTTCACAAGGAGTAACTGAGGTGGGCAGTGTTAGGACATGCATATAAGATGTTCCCTACAGGTTCATGTGTTACAGCCTAGGTCTCCAGCTAGGCACCGTTTTGAGAGGTTCTGGAAACTATAGGAGGGATGGAGAAAGTAGGAGGTTGGGAGCAGTTCCTTGACAGTGTCTTCCCCCAGCCGCAGCAGTCTTTGCCTAGACTCTCTACCCAACGGAAGGTGAAGAAGTTCCTCCCCAACATGTGCTTCTGACGACAATGTTCTGTCGTAGTGCCGGGCCAAGCAACTATGGACTGAGGACTCTGAGATGGTGAGCGAAAGAAATCATTCCTCCTTTGATTTGTTCTTTCAGGCATTGTGGCCATAGCTATGCAAAGGTAACCGATAGAGAGAGTGTTTATGTATTTGATTCTGTCTGAAGCTCACACGGCGAAACTTTAAAGAGGCCTTTGACTGACAATTAGGTCACAAGGGTGGATCCCTCATGCATGGATAGGATTTCTGTACTTATGAGAGGAGGTATGAAGAAATAATTGCTTTGTTATGGTCACATAAAGCTGTAGCTAGAAGGTGTTTTTTTTTCTAAACCAGGAACTGGGTCTTCCTTAGGCATGCTATCAATGTGCTTTAACCTTGGGCTGTCAAGTCTTCACCACTGTGAACAATAATTGTTTGCTGTTTAGGTCATCTAGTCCATTCTACTGGTTTGTTCTGACCTGCCTGAGATGTGGTAATGGGGCAGAATTATGTCAGAGGGGGATGATACTTGACCTGACAATAGAATTCAAGGCATATCCTGGAATCCTTGCTTGGATTTCAATGCTTCCAAAATTTTGGTGTCTAGCTAAAGAGACAAATCCAGTTTATCCCTAACCCACAACACTTAAATTCATTTTAAAGCCAGCCAGCAGGAGATACAATCATCTCTAGAGAAAGAATAAGATCCAGAATGAAGCTGACACTTTTCATTATAGAGAACTCCTTGCTTCCACCTAAGTTTTGGACCTCTTGCTGTAGGATCTCAAAGTATTTGCATTGCTTTTGCCATTACAAAACACACCAACGTATTTTAAAAGTTGACCCATGATTCAAGTTAAACATTTGTTAGGAAAACTTGATAAAATGGTCACAGTTTGGAAATAGATGGTGCCCCCCACCAACTTTGATTTCTGCTATACCCCGTCCGTCAAAGCTGTAATCAATAGCCAAGGCTACAGGCATCTAGGACTTTGTTGATGGAAGACAAGAAAGCACTGATAGTTTCAAGCATCTTCTACTTTGTAGAAAGCATAAAATGAGTCACCCATTTGCTACCATTAAAACATTCATGAAACAAAATCTGTTCTGTAAACTCTTACTTCATCTTAGACCAAATACAATGATTGTCTTTTCAAATTGATGAAATTCTTCTTTTTCTCATGTTTCAAGTGGTTCTATTTGTTTATAAGTGCTGTGTTTCAAAAGAGCATTTCCCAACTATCTGCAATGATTTCTCAGCTTTTACTGTAGAGAGTATTATGTCAACTCTCTAATAAGCGTATGTTGTATTTGCAAAGAAAACATTTGGTACTTGCTATTTTTTGGAATATAAGGCAGAAATGAACACACCGGTGTATATACAAATTATTCTGAAATTTCAAGTCCTCAGTGAGTTAGTGGTTACACACTGCATGCACTTACTTACCTATTATATAAGACAGGATAATGTTCTTTCTTAATAGCTCAGATAAATTTCCTCCCTGTGGCAACTCAAGTTCTCTGCATTTGATTTGATTTGATTCCACAACCATGAGAAAAGGAAGCATCATTGTGACAACAGAAAAAAAGTTATGGTATTGGAAAGGCTTGTGAAATAGAACAGTGAAGTAGAAAGCTGATAGTGGGAAAAGGTCAGAAAAAGAGAAAAGTCAAGAGAATCAATGTGAGCATCCTTTTTCCCCCTCAGAAATTGATTGACAGGGGGTGATTAGTAGGAACCTTAAGACCCATTTTAAAGAACTCTAAAGATGGGACTTCTCCCATTCTACACTCAAAATGTTGTAGCATATTAAAGAGTAGTATATTGAGCATGTGGACGAAGTTTGTCTAGATGGATATCCTTTGCGGGAACCAAAGTTCCTGCTGATATTGTGGAAAATGAAGAGGTTCTCAGGAAAATGTACCTCAGATGGTGCCCTATGGTTGAGTCATCCTTACCCAGGCTGAAAGTCTAGAGGAGTGCTGACAAAAGGCCCAAACTAGATCCAATTTGGTAAAAACACAATTAAAATTAAATTCCCTAGAAAAAAGTGGGAGTTCTTTAGCACCATTGCACCTTCAAATAAAATAAGATAGCATTTCCATTCCCAGGAGGAACCTGATAAAATAAGATAGTATTTCCATTCCCAGGAGGAACCTGCAACCCACTAAAGAAGACACACTGGTAAACTAAGGCAAGCACACACTGGGACTAATGATCTCAAAGAATGCAATATATAAATCCCACTGGAAAGATGAGATTGTCATTGGGTAGGCTTCACTCGGACCTATTATGGAATGCCTGAAAATTATGATCCTTGGTACCCTTAATGTATCAAAACCACCCACTTCATGAAGATTATTTCTGATCCTTCTGATTAGATTTGGTTTCTACTCCCTCTTAAGTTTTACAGTTTTTTAGATTGCTTATTTATACATAGCATGCCACTTGGCTTTAAAGCTATTTGTATACTTACATACTTGTCTCAATTTCTCAGTTAAATTATCTGCTTATCCCTGTGTTCCCACATCCCTGTACCTTGTGTGTCCTAGACACTCAGTAAATACTTAAGTTAGAGTACATACGTACAGAAGAGATACTAGAATATCCGGGAAAATCAACTCCAATCATGACAGTAGTTTTGCCTTCTTCTTCCTTTTCCTCCCATCACTAAGTACAGCCCGTATTTGCTAGTAGTTGCCTGTGTGCCTTTTGCTAAGAGTGATCAAAAGGCACTGGAAAGAGCTGTAAAGAAAAAACAGGCAGTAGAAGGGGTTTTACACAGAGTCTCACTACAGACTCGGAGAAAGCCTCTTTCATGTGGTACCTACTTCTGCTGTGCTGTGAAACTGCAGCACCTTTCACAGATGCTGGCCAATGCTTCTGTGACATACCAGGCTTTAGGCAATGGTGAAACAACTACCCTAGAACAAATAAATTAGAGGGTCTCATGATGAGATGATCTTGGGCCTTATGTGTCCACCACTTTCAGTCTCAGCAAAGACTTTGCTGAGCAGAAAACCAGTACTATGCTTCGCAAAGTCTTGGACATCTCCCTGCCAGTCTCTGGGGCAGGAACCATCAGCCCCATCTTACAGACAACGGAGTCAGCCACCACTGGAAGGCATTTGTCAAAGGGCAGGCAGGCCATGAATAAGAACACACACTTGAGTTTCTAACTTGTCTGATATTGTGGTATAATTTTCATTTAGATGAATCAATGCAGTTCTTTTGGGAGGAATCTCATGTGAGGCAGGAGTTTAACTTAAGGATGGCGGTAGCCTCAAGTTGTTTTGACTTACTCTGCTATTCAAATCTTGCCTGTACCAGGTCATCCAGGAGATAACCATGAGCCTCCAGGTAGAGATGGATGATTCCAGAAAAAGAGACCAGGGGTGGTAATTTGATAAGATTATTAGGGATATAGAAATTTCTGAAACTAAGGATACTCTGTAAAAGGATATATTTGCATATGAAATGCAATAAAGTTTTCAAAAGCAATATACTTCTGCAAAGAACTCACTGCCCCCATCAATCTCCCTGATTGCTATAAACATTTCTTGAAATATGCCTGATAAGTTTCTCCTCAATTTTATGCCACCAGTGACATAATTATGTAATAAAAAGCAGTTGAAATGGGAACATGAAGAATAACATTTAATTTAGATGTTTTCCCTTTTCATGACTTTTGTGAGAAAATATTAGCTCTATACTTGAAGCAAAGCATTGAAACAGTGTTCCTTATGAAGACTCCAGTCTTTGAGTGGGGTTATCTCTGCCCAGTGATTGCCTACAAACTTTTCCCTGATGAGCATTTTTTGAATTTACTAAATTATATTTATTAAATTATATTAAGTAATTTACAGCACTATAATTTATAGACATCGTTTTCTTTAAGAAAATGAAATTTCATGCTATTCTTTGGGCATAACATGGCCATTGCACACGTGAGCTCACAACAATTGTGGTAACTACTCAAGACCAGGCCGGTTAATTCAGCATCGAGGAGGAGGGGCGACTGGAGGTGATGACTGCTGAGGGAGGGAGGGCCACTTTTCTCTGGGGGTGGCTCCTGGTCCACGCTCCAGTGGCTGACCCCATATCCATGTGGATATGTGCAGCATTAATTGAACTCAGTGATTTATAAGAAAAAGAACATGAAGTTGGGAGGGAAATGTGGTGGAAGGATCTGGGGTGGGGAATGAACCTGTTCAAAATACATTGTCTAAATACATGAAAATGTCAAAGAATAAATAAGATGAAACATAATTTATCGAGAGGTTTTATATACACATATATTTGTGCATTATTCAGATAAAACTCCTTCATATAACTGGACTTATAAATAAAGATCCCCTTGGGCAAATGTTCTCAATCTGAATTTAAAATGTTTTTAGGATGGATCCCCATCAAGAATAGCTGGGAGCTCCTTGAGAAGGTACTGGGTACAGGGAGCTCCTTGAGAAGCTACCGGGTACAGGGAACTCCTTGAGAAGCTACCGGGTACAGGGAACTCCTTGAGAAGGTATCGGGTACATGAATATAAAGCATATCAGCAGAATCTTTAAACCACAGTTTGAAAGTGCAGGCGATACTTTTACTTCAATAAAATGAACTTGTATGAGACCCTAGTGATATTCAGAAAGCTTAATTTGGTTTTCTTTGTCCTACATAAGAATGTAAACCAAGTCTATACTGGATTGCAATTTAACAACTTTAATTTGCTCTGCTCCCCATCTCTGGGATGGCTGGGGAGTATTCTAGGGAAGATTCTGCTCCCCCATCTCTGGGATGGCTGGGGAGTGTTCTAGGGAAGATTCTGAAGCATGTAACACTGGAACTTCCCTGGCTGGTGATGATCTCTTTTCTGTGGTTTTCTGAAGAGCAGAATTCACATATATTCTTTGAAGGAAAACTGAAGGGCTCTCTGGTAGCCACGGGCCATTCTGAGGTCACTGCTGGCACCAATTGAGGAACCACTCTATTTTTTAAAGTGTTTTTTTTTTTTTGAGAAAATGTTTCTCTGTGTGGTCCTGGTTATCCTGGAACTCTTTGTAGACCAGGCTAGCCTTGAACTCTACCCCTGCCTCCCAAATGTAAAGGCCCACACCACCACCTCTGGTTGAACCACATTTTTTTTAATTGGTATGTCCCTCTAAAGTGTCCTCTTGGGGCTTTCCTACCACACTAGCTTTCTCTTCTAATGACCCGTCGAAGCCTCAAGCTCTCCTCAACACTTAGGAAGCACGCAGAAGTCGGGGATCCTCAACCCTGGAGGATTTAGCTAAACAAACCAGCATGCATATTTTTACTTTGCAGGTAGTTCCATGCTCCAGGATCTTCTTGAAGACTGAAATTTTCCAAAAATGAGAAAATTG
>PVIU01010663.1:0-68856 GCA_004026605.1 Ondatra zibethicus | reverse complement strand
CTATATGTAGGCTTCATTTTATTCTCCGGACTTATGAGAGGTGTACTTGTATTTATTTGTGCTCAATCCTATATGTAGGCTTCATTTTATTCTCCGGACTTATGAGAGGTGTACTTGTATTTATTTGTGCTCAATCCTATATGTAGGCTTCATTTTATTCTCCGGACTTATGAGAGGTGTACTTGTATTTATTTGTGCTGAATCCTATATGTGTGCTTCATTTTATTCTCCGGACTTATGAGAGGTGTACTTGTATTTATTTGTGCTCAATCCTATATGTGTGCTTCATTTTATTCTCCGGACTTATGAGAAGTGTACTTGTATTTATTTGTGCTCAATCCTATATGTGTGCTTCATTTTATTCTCCGGACTTATGAGAGGTGTACTTGTATTTATTTGTGCTCAATCCTATATGTGTGCTTCATTTTATTCTCCGGACTTATGAGAGGTGTACTTGTATTTATTTGTGTAGTGCCACTTCATGACCCACTACAGTTAGGTGACTACAGCAGGTGACGAACCTGGTATCCTAACTCAGACTCATTTGGTGACCAAATTGAAGCATTTCACATTCTTCACAGTTATAGGTAAACAGGGATTTGAACAAACTGCACTTAAGTTTAAATTCTAGCTTTATGTTTTGTAAGAAAAAAAATAAAGAACAACATGATACAAAAATCAATGAATAGAATAACCAAAAGTAATGGGACAGAAATCTAGCAAATATTATAGCATGCTTTTCAAATTATTTTTTATGTTTTAAGACTATAATAGAACTATACTATTTATCTCTTCCCCTTTCTTTCTCCAAACTTGTAACCCTCCTTGCTCTCTTTCAAACTCATGGCCCCTCTTTCATTAGTTGTTTTTACATACATATATGTTCCCAAACACATAAATACAGGTTACTCAATCTATGTAATGTCATTTCTGTGTATATTTTCAGAACTGATGACTGCTACTGAATAACCAGTTCGTGTGTACTTCCGTGGGGATGGGCCTTCTCCCCCTCTCAGCATTCCGTAGTTTATAACCGTTCTCGGTGGAGGGCTCAGGTCTTCTGGGCTTTCCCAGTTCATGTGAACATGTCTGTTGCTGTTATCCTTGTTCAGCTCATGGTTAAGTAATCATGTTGAGATTTACAATTATGATGCAGACTTTTAACAATTATTTGTTTCATTCTGTTAGCTTAATCGATAAAATAATATTTGGGGAAATATGCTAGAATATGTTGAAAATACGTTGAAATGGACAGTTGGTTTAAATTTAGTAGTTGCCATTAAGAACTTTACTGACCATAACCAAGTTACCCAGTCTATAACTACCTATCTATGCAAATCCATACTCCTTTAGGGAGGCTCATGAAGACTGTTGCAAAGACTTGTTTCAGCACATAGTAAACACATTGCCAATAGTTAGTTACTCTACAAAAACTAAACTAATAGACTTGTTTAATAGACCCATATATGGATATGTAGAGAGAAGCCCTGAATGTAGAATATTTTAAACAAAATGCCTGCTGTTTACTTAACTTATTATTTTTTTCAGAAATAAACTGTTGTATTTATTGGGTGACTCTGAAGATCCAGACACTAGTTGAAGTGACTGGCACTCTTATTTCTACAAAACTCTCATAAATTGGGCACTTTATAGTTCTTTCAGAGATGAGGAAACCAGCTCAGAGTACATAGCTTGTTCATGGTTACAAGCTTTAGTTGCAAACTAAGACCAGTAAGATCAAAGTGAATTTTTTTTTGAATCCCATGACTCTCTGCCGGTGCAAAAATACAAATCAGACCAAATCTAACCGAATTAGAAAAAGCCCAGGTTTAATGGATACCAGCGCTCCTGGGTGCCCTGAAGCCTCTCTGAAAGGAGAGGGGAAAGGAAGACCAGAAAACCATGTGTTTGTTCTCTGGGGTGCAGTTCAAACTCCATCTGGGAGTGGTCCTGAGCATCCCTGGGGAGGGGTCATTTTTTGGCAGGCTTTCTTGGAGAAGGAGTCTGGATTGAGGCAACTCCCAGGGGAGGGGGCTTGGGATGGAACTTCCACCTGAATATTCCAGACTTTTTGGATATATGGATTCCAGGGGCTGTGGTGTCACTTCTAAACAAACACAAAGTAAGATCTGTCTGATCCCAAACCTCATATAACTTTGAATATCACTGTTTCTCAAATATATATTTTACACATTAAAATGAATCAGCAATTTAGAGAAGACAGCTCCTAAAATTGCCAATTTATTATGTCACCATAGTTATAGAGATTTAGTTTGGTTTTTTTTGTTGCATGTGTATGAGAAGAATAGCAATTGATTCTAAGAATACGTGATTTTATTTATGACCACAAAAAGTATAGGGCAATTTAAAAATGAATTCATGTTTATAGTTACTCTTACAGTTATAATTCAGTACCCGTGTTTACACAAATGACAACATTATTTAAGACTCAAAGCGTGGTAACAATGTTAGAAATATCATATATCAAAATATTAAATTAAGAATGAGTTCAGGCTAACTTAAAAGATCATGAAAAAATAGACTCATTAGAAAACCCTGCGCTTCACAAAATGGAATTCAGATGCCACAAGCCTGACCTATTGGCTGATCTTGACATGTTTTTGTAAAGAAGGTGAATCAATAATAGTGAGGTTATAAAAGAGTAGTGATGGCTAATGATTTTGTCTTTGTTTGTTGATTTTAAGGAATTCAAAAGAGTATGTTCACATATAGAATTAGAAGAAAATTTTAGTGATAAAGGTTAAAGTTTGAAATCTGGTCATTTTGGTGTGTCTATTTATTAACTTCTCTATGGTGGTTGATGCTTCCTGCATATGTAAATGTACATATTATTATGGAATTAAAAAAATGGAAATAGGAAAAGATCACTTGTCAGAAAGTTAAGCTGAATAAGTGGTTTTCAGTGACCCATTTATTAGTGAAGTACTTAAAAGCTTAATCATAATGATGTCATTGGGATTAAGCTTTATTAACTCATCTTGGAAAGTAGAAGATGAAATAGATAATAGAAGCAGATTTGGTTGAAAATTTCTGAGAAAAAAGAAAGAAAAAAAAAGAACTTCATCAAAATGACCTGTTTATTTACCCATGAATGATACCCACAATAGACATTAGGTAATACCTGCTTAACTAACATGTGGATGATAAAAGATGTTAATTTCAGATTATATTTTTGACTGTGGTTGGTTTGTTAATAATGTACTCTTTGTATTTCAGTATTCTTTAATTTTAACATTTGCATTTCAAGTCTGCATAGTAGTCCACCAGTAATTCCTTTCATTTTTTTTATCTTATGAGTATTCATGTGTTTAACCACGTGTATGTTTCTATACTACATGTGTGTCTGGTGCCCACAGAGTCAGATGAGGGAACTGAACCCCCTGGAAAGAGAGGTAGATAATTGTGAGCAGCTGTGAAGCCCAATGTGGGCTGGAAATGGAACTTTCCATTCTAGGGGAAGACAGTGGTCTGTTGAGAATGAACTGCTGAGAAGGCTTGAAAGCCTCCTGTGATTTGCTTTTATTCCCTGAGCCTAAAATGAAGTATAGAACATTAATTAACACCTTTGTTCAGCTCCTTTCTTTTACAAACATGGCAGTGGTTTGGAATAGGGTTGTACTTCTGAGCTGGAGGATAATGTTGGGGAGTGGAGTATACAGACTTTGCTGATTAATATAATGTAAGATGTGGGTGAAGAAGCCTGGGAAGCGTTAACAGTGAGCTGAGGGGTAAATGAATGTCAATGCCATGTTGTAAATGGGGGCAACCCTTGTAGGAGTAACCCTCAGCATCAGTATCAAATTTTAATTCAAAGAAAGATGGTGTGTTTAGAAAATGAAATTCACCCCAAAACTTACCACAGAAACAGTAATGACATCATATATCAAAACATGAGACAAAGGAAAGAATTTAATGGCAAATACTAAGACAGAGCAAGAGAATATCGAAGTTGAGGATTACTGTCATACTGCCCTGTCTTTAAATGGTAAGAAGGGAATAGTGTTGTAGGGATGGAAAGAGGAACTCAGGTCATCCCATTAATCAGGAAGACTAGCTTGCTGTCTCTTAAATATCAATTTCCAGAGAACTGACAATGAAGTTCGTGTTGTAGTAGTTAATTGTTTTGTGTTTCTTTTTCATTCAAAATCCATCCATGTGGCCAATATTTATGCTCATTGATAATCTTTTGGTGAAATCAAAACAAATCAAAAAACAAACAAGAAACCATCCATGGCTAACAAGCTCTAATCCTAAGAAAGCTTTAGATCACAACTATGCAAGAGCAGAGTATTCTTAGTACAATGACTGCCAATCCAATTGTTTTGAACGAACAGCGTTGGGGACCCATCACCGTGTACAAGTGCTCTCTCTTCTGGGTGAGAGGAAGGTTCATTTACAACTCTAAAATTATAATGATAGAAGTACTCATGTGTTTTATGGACTGGTGGATGAATTTATATACTTTTCATAAAAAGAGCACACACACAAAAATAGCTATTATTTATTTCCACACTTACATAGCCAGTGTCTAAAATTAATTAATTCTCTGCAAATGTGACACAAATATTTTAGCTCTGAAATATTTCTATGTCACTTCAAATTTCTTGTGGTCTCGATATTCCCATAAATGTCTTATCCTATGTGTGAGCTACTAAAAGGGATCAGTCTCAGGAATGTGTGTAATAGGACTGCAGCAATTAAAAATTCTCATTTTAGCTTCTACTGCCTCTTATCCGCTGGGGTTGCTCAGCCTAGCATCACTTAGTCTTCTGTGATATTGCTTTAATCTTCTCCTTTATCTCTTCCACCAGAGAATTCCCTGGGTGTGTTAATTTCGCCCATGTCCCATGGAATATTTGCCTTCAATAGAGAAGTCATTCACCCTTTCATACATGTTCTTATAGAGCTGACACATTCTCTCTCTGTCTGCCTTCCCTCTCCTCCTCACTAACTGGAGCTACAGCCTCAAACTCCTTTCATATGTTTCAGTGTTTGGCCCAATGTTACTGATCTGTAGATAATGCAAACCTACATTTATTAGATTTGATGTAATAAAAGAAATAGACATTTGATATATATTCATATGAATGATATTCATACATTCAAAATGTGGAGGTCAGAGGAAGATATTAATACGGTTTGGAGTATTAAAGACAAATGAACTAGATCACTAATGAGATGATTTTGTTCAGGCCATGGAAATGGGGAACACTTCATCTCTAAAAAGAGATAGCAAGTGAAATCTTATGGAGGTAAATACTAGGAAGAAATAAAGTGGAAAGCTTTATCTGAAGGATACATGCAGCAGACTCGCTGAACACCAAGGGGCAGAGCAGTTCTTTGTGATTACTGTTTGATTCACATTATAAAATATTTGTGCTCCTTGAGTAGAGCTGTGTTGTATGTGTATGAGTGAGTGTGTCTGGTAAACCATGGGAAGGAACACGGGACTCAGAGAATGTCCAACATTGTCTGTATTATGTCATAATTAAACAAATCATTTATCTTCATGTGCAGTTGTGCAGAGAATGCCTAATACAAAATTAATATGATGTATTGGCCTTGAGGTCTTCCTATGAATTTTGTTGATTCAATAACTAACATATATCAATATCCCTGAGATGGTGTCAGCTCAAAGTCAAGAGAGTTATGAAAAATAGATGTGTTTGGACATCCTTCTCAAAGATAATCTTTTAAATAAAATCACTTCTCTTCTCTCTTTCCCCATAGGTAGATCCATTTAAACTCGGTAATTATGGCATGATGGGTTATAACATCCTTTCATTGCAAGTTTCTCACTAGTCTCCAACATTAAATTGAATAGACTAGGCTGGTCTTGAACTCACAGAGATCCACCTGCCTCTGCCTCCCGAGTGCTGGGATTTAAGGTGTTCACCACCACCTAACAAAAGTATTAGAATTACTTTTAACACCCTCCTATACAGTAATCTTTCTTTCATGCCCCTTCTCTCTTTGCTAGGTTTCCCACATTTCTTTCTTCTTAACACCCCTAAGTCCTGCCAATTTTCACTTATCATATTCCACATCACTCCCTGTAAAATCAGTATTCTCCTTGTTGAATACTTAGGACCCATCCGCTGTTTTGCATGCAGTAAGTGCTTGCCTATCCCAGGGATTTTAGCCTATGGTTGAATTCTTTGGGGAGTTTAATGACTATTTCACAAGGCTTACATGTCATAGACCCTGCATATCCAGTTTTTTTTATGATAATTCACAACAGTAGCAAAATTAAACTTATGGAGTAGCAACGGAATAATTTTGTAGCTGGAGGTCACTACAACATGAGGAACTGTATTAAACGGTCACACATTAGGAAGGTTGAGAACCAGTGGATTATCACCTCCAGAAATCCATCTATTATATTTACCCATTCAGCCAAGTCATCTCTGGAAATCCTATCTCCAAAGAAATTAATATGGAATTAAAGTTATATATCTCTATGAGGATTCTTTTGAGAATCATGGCTTTCTTTTTAAAAATAGTTATTTTATTTTAAATGTATGAGAGTTTTGACTGCATGGATATGTGTGCACCCGATGTATGCCTGGTGCTCCTCCAGGCCAGGAGAGGGCACTGCAGTTAGCTCTGTCTGTGAGTCACCATGTGGTTGCCTGGGAAACTAACACAGGTACTCTACAAGAGCAGCAAGTCATCTCGCCAGCCTGAAGACTTTCTTTTATACATAGCAATAATAGTATTGATAGCAACAATATTTTGAAGCATTTATATCGCCACTAATATTAAAAAGTTTCAACAGCCAAGTGGGTTATTTCAGGTGCATTGAAAGAAAGAACAAAGCAAGTATTTTTATATACATTTACCAGAAAGATAAATAGGATCAGAGAATTCATATGGCTTCTATGAACTCACCCAGCTAGAATCCAGTTAATAAGAATGTAAACGGAAATAATCAAGCATTAAAATACAAATACAATAATCTGAACCGTGCTGGATTAGCTAATCATTTATGCACTGGCAGCCTTTATTAGTTAAGTTAATTTTAAAGTATGTGAGAGTATGTTAAAGTTATAAGCAGGTCTGCCTATGGTAAAATTCTCAACCAGACACTTATGATAGAAGCACTTTCAGCATCACCAGGGATTTAATGGTTTCCACACTGTCTGTGTGGGCTTGTTCTGTTGCATCCCTTGTTAAGTTGTTCCACAGTATGGGCAGTGTCTATAGACAAGTATAAGCTTGAATAACAACAATATTGTTATTTCTTTGGCTGTTTAATAAGATATAAGTTACTGGAAGCATCGTATCTGGCATGTAAAGCATTTTGCATTAGTATCTGTTAAATATTTATTATCATTTCTTTTTGATGCTGACATGACTCGGTTCATAAATTAAATAAAAACGCTACATTCTATGACTTGTTGGTTTAATAAAAGCTGAACCAAACTGATAAAGGCTGAGTTACATGAACAAAAATAGTGTTGTTTCAGATCCATTAAAGTCTAAAAGATCTGGGCATAAAATAGTTCACTGTTTGATGTTTAAGCAAAGAATTTAACAAAATTTTACTATGTATTTTTTTATCAACATCATTAACAAGGGATGCACAAATAAATAATACAGTCATCAACTCTCTTGTTGTTAGCGATTTGGCAAAGCAGACAAAGCACAGATGGGATAAAATGTAGTAATGTACGGAAAGATTGAACTGAAGGTACCGAAGAGAATGGAGTCTGGTGTACCAAATACTAAGAGTAATCAGCACAGCATACAACAGGATGGTGAGGGAGCACCTCCCAGAGACACTGTGCTAGCTGAGTTACAAGCCTTTCAATTCACCTCAGTATAGATGGTCAGTTGTAGGCCAGTCTGAGTATCACAGGGAGATACTATTTAAAACAAAATAAGCAAAATTTCTCCAGGACACAGTACTGAATGTAATGGAATATTAACATGGAGCATTATGGACTATGGTGATCTAGTTGAAGTCCAAATCATAGTTAACTTTTTCCTTTGCTGTTAAAACCATAAAGGTTTGGGAAAGAATTATGTATCAAGTGTTGACTATTACTTTATAATTTTATTTATTTATTTGTGTGTGTGTGTGTGTGTTTGTACATGCATGTGTTGGATGTATTTATGCCTGAGGATTTGTATGTGTACCACGTGTATTACAATGCCTGCAGGACTCAGATGAATGCATGGAACACCTGACACTGGAGTTCCAGGTGGATGTAAGCAGTGCTATGTGGATGCTGGAAACCCTACTTGGCTTCTGTGTAAGACCAAAAAGTGATCTTAATTGATGATCCTTCTATTCAATCCCTTACTTTTTTAATAATTAAAATTTGGGGGGCACAAAATGTTTTTTGATTTACTTTATGAACTATTTAATTTGTATCCATTATAACCCTGAAATTACCACAGAAATTTCTATCTGTTATTAATTAGTATGTCTGTTATTAATGAAGTATTGTTATTAATTAATCACATTGCAGTGACTAGGAATGATAGATATTTCACATATTCGGTTCAAATCATAAGCTGACAAATGATGGAGTCAGGATACTTAGTTGAAAACGTCACTTAAGAATGCTACAAAATTAAATAAAACTAAATCTCATACCAAAATTAAATATGTGACATTTTCCCCACAGATTTTACAGTGAATATTAATAATGTATATACTAATTAATACAGTGTAAAAAGTCTTTGAATCATGTTTCATATGGTTACTGGAAGTTTTTAAATGCTCTTTTGTAATAATTGCTTTGTTTTCCATCTTAGCATTTTCCTTTGCTAAATAATACTGGCCTATATTTCTATATTTGACAAAGGAGTCAAGAGTAGAACTTTTTTGTCAATTAATAGCTATCATTTTATTTCTATCATAGAAAATGCTTATTTTCAAAGGTAACTCATATTATTTGAAGAGAACTTTATGGTTGAACACAGTTGACTTGTGCCAAGTCTTCGACAAGTGATTAGTGTAGATACCGATGATGGCTAAACTTATCACAGCACTTCCCCCACTTCCCACTTTTATGACAATAATCATGTCTCTTTGTGGCTTCACTTTTTTCTCAATTGGTAGTTTATTAATCAAGTTGGATTAATCAATGAGAAAAGAAAAGAGATTCGTTTAATAAAACTGTTTCCCACAGACCACAGCACCTTGTTCCTTGCATATTTTCAACATCTGTAGTTGAACACTGGTAATTTTTTTTTTTACTGGAAAAGACATCAGTTTTAGCAGTTTAATCAAATGTATAGCAAATGAATTCCCCCAGTCTTCCTGCTTTCTCCCTCTGAAAAATCTCAAAATCTCCCTGCTTTCCCATGATTGCTTAGTGAGTCCTTGTTTCTATTCAGGAGACAGGACATAAACCTCAGCTGAAAGTCATTGGTCCAGACCCAAGAAACTCTTACATGTGACTCAGGAAAATACAGTTCCTATTCCTCTAGTTATTTCCATAGAGCAGATTTTCACACAGACAGGATTGCCCCAAAATAATTAAAGTGTCACAGGTTTCCATTTTAGGTTAGATTTAGGATAGGCCTGAAAGCTTATTTCACACTGAAGCACAGTATTTCTGACATTGAATCATCTCTGGACTTTGAGCATAAAATCCCCTTTTAAGCACTTTTAAGTTCAAAGAATAATCAGTGCTTTCATTATGTACTAACAATAGGTTCAGCAGATATAGGATTAGCAGAAAATATATATACTATTTCATAGTGAGAAAATATTTTGTTGTATAATTTTTGATATTTTCTTTAAAGTATCCTATTTAGGTGTTGTTTACTTGCTTTTATTTATGTGTACCTACTCATCTATCTGTAAATGCCCACTGAAAGTGGAAGAGGTCATTGGAACCCCTAGAACTGGAATTATAGGTGGGTGATGGCAACAAAACAGAGCACCTCTGCAAGAACAACAAGTGTCTTAATCACTGAGCCATGTTCTCTAGCTGAAATATTAGGAAACTGGATTTAAATCCTAAATTTTGCTTCTGTAAATTCAAATCATAAGCTTCATACTGAAGGAAAGGTTAAAAAATAGTCATTGACATTTTGGATAAGAAAAGATAATATATGATCTTAAAAATTACTTGACATAGTTTGGAAATATAATGTAAATATTAATATAGCCTTAGCCCATTACATTGACTCTTCATTATAGTTGGATTTGGGGGGCAAGAAACCAGCTCCCAAATCATGAGAGACTTGATATTAGTTATGAATGCTCATCCTTAGCTTATGCTTGTCCTGCTAGCTTCTATAACTTAAACTAACCTGTTTCTCTTCATCTACATTTTGCCTTGGGGCTTTTTAAATTTCTTTCATTCTGTATGTCCTACTCTGTTTCTGGTTGCCTGACCCCTGGCATCTCCCTCTCTTTCTCTTTTGTTTCTTCTCCCTCTTCTCCTCCACCTAGATTCCTCCTACTTGCCAGCCCTACTTATCTCTCTCCCGCCTTGCTATTTATTAGGTGTTCAGTTTGTTTTTTAATTAGACCCATCAGGTGCCTGAGTTAGGCAAGGTGAAACAGCAACACATCTTTATATAATTAAACAAATGACAGCATAAATAAATGTAATACACCTTTACACAGTTAAAGTAATATTCCACAACACTTTGTCTTCAGGATGAAGAGAATTGGGAAAGCAAGATGAGAAAAAAGTTTTGCTTCAGCTAGAGAATGATTCTAATAATAAAAAGTAACCTAATTAAGGAAAATCAGCAGAAGGAAGATGCCGTATGTTGTTTATGGGCTTTTACAGAGGTGAGAACTCTGGCCAAGATTTTTTTCAACTGCAAAATAAAAAATAGTTAAGGCTATCAGTTGCCATTGTATTCCTTATTGTATAGACGATGTTACAGGTTAGGAGGACCACTTGTATTCTAAATATTCTTGTGCAGAAATGCTGGAATTCAGTAATCTATTATAAACAATGAGAGAACCAGGAAGTATCTTTGCTCATTCTTTGGCTTCTGATCCAGCATTTCTGGTTCAGAAATTAGGGCTTAAAATAAGGCGACCAATACTGAAAGACTCTAGTATATGCTGTTTAAAGGGGAAGTTCATAAAATTTCTAAAACATTATATTTATGGCACTTCGTTTGGAAGGAACACAGGTAGGAGATTGGTTCAATGACAACAAAACATCAATGCAGAAGAGAGAAAAGAGTAAGATATTACAAGCCACCTCAGATGGGGCTTTTCTGAGGAAGTGAGACTTGGAAAAATTAGGAGCTGGACTTTTGAAAGACCTTCTTAATCAGAATCTAGTTTGTGTACATGTATATGTGTATGTGTGTACATGTGTGTGTACATATATATACACATACAACAGATCACGAAGCTACCTAGTTTCCATCATGTCTCATTTAGTAAATTAATTTAAATTTAAAGATTTTTTTGTGATTGTGTTCCCAGAACTAAAAAAATCAAGTATATTAGTAATAAAAGTGACAGCCTATCTACATTGTCAGTTTGACTGAATTTAGAACTGAGACGAGAACGACCCCTGAGTAATTTATATGAGGGAACATCCAGATTAGGTAAATGCAGGAGAAAGACACACTTGAAGTGTGGTCAGCAGCATTTCATAGGATGGATGATGGACCAGATAAAAAGAGAAAGAGGCTGAAGCACCAGCATTCATCCGCCTGCACTGTCACTGTGGGTGCAATGTGACGAGCAATCTCCCTCTTCTGCCAGGCTCTCCCTGTCATGAGGCACGAGATCCCCATGAAGTCTAACCTAAAATCAACCCTTCCTTTCTTAAGTGGATCATGTGTTTGTCACAGCAATAAGGAAATCAACAGCCACATGAGATTCTTAGAAGGCTGAACTTGACACAGAGCCCAGCCACGAGTCTGCCACTGCTGCAGGATGAGAATCAAGTGACGAGAGGATAGGCAGATACAGAAATACAGTATCATCCGCCATTTCTAGAAAAGATCCCTTGCTTTCAGTCAATTATCTACAAAAAGGGACTGTTGAATGGGAAAATGACAGCTTTTTCATTTAATTTTAAATTTTATTTATTTAAGTAGCATTCAAAGTAATGGTTTTCATTAGGACATTTTCACATATATTTGTTTAAAACATTGATTCTTCTCTCTCACTTCCCTCTGCCATCCCTGTTCCTTCTTCCTGCTAGTCTCATTCACTCCTATTCTGATTTGAAATTACATATTTATCATTCCATTTACTCTTCCTCTTCCTTAAAAAAAGCTCTCTTATACTTTTCATGATCTACATGACTACATAAAACTTTAAATCTATGGTTGACATCTGAATGAAATCATCATCTTTCTCATCCTGAGTCTGGGTCATTTCTCCTAATAGTGTCCACTTATGTTCATTTTCCAGAGAATGTCATGTTTTCATTTTTCTTCATAACTGAATAAAATCCCACTCTGTATAGACCATTTCCTTGCTATCTACTGATGGATATTTAGGCTGTTTCTATTTCCTGGCTATTGTGAGTTGAGCAGCAATAAACATTGATATGCAATTATATCCACTTTGGGTGGGACTCAGAGTCCTTTAGGTACAAACCGAGGTGTAGAAAGCAGGGGCACACGATATTACTCATTTTTAATATAATTCCTAGTTTTAAATCTTCCAACATAAAATGAAGATATAAGTCATATAGGATTTAAAATCCTCTTCAAATGATATATTTTTCTCTCAATATATGACTTAATTTGTTTAAGACTGAATTTTTCTTATCGTGATGATCCTCTTAAAATGGATATATTTGATGATTTTGATAGAGTCTCATGTATTCAAGGTCGAACACAAGCTTGCAATGCAATTTACAATGGATGGCTCCTAATCACCTGTATCCACTTCCCCAGTGCCAGAATTACAAGAGCCTACCACCTAGGCCTACAAGTGGCCTATGGATATACTATTTGATAGTCATGTATTTTTGCAGTTTTGATTTATTTTTACCTATAAAACTAAGTATCTGGTGGTCTTCATGCTTGCATAAAATTTCATTCCATGATTTCAGTTGCCCAAAGTCTATTATGGCATGAAAATCTGAAAGAGAATATTCAGGAAATAAATGACTGGTATGCTTTACATTTCCGACTGTCCTGAGGAACACTGCACGATATCGTGACATACAAACACACTTTCATTTTTTGGAATAAGACTCATTCTTTTTTCCCTTGGTTTTGTGAGACACCTGTGTCATAGTCAATCGTTATCATGGCTTTCAGGGTTCCTACAGCAACATCACAAGATTTGATTGTTTTCATTATTGTTCAAGTACCATTTCTTAATTACAGCCCAAATGCAAAAGCAGCCACATTGGTAATTTAATATGAAAAGTAAAGCCATGGGGGTGCTCCTTATCAGTGAAATCAAAGCTGCAGTGAGATATTAAGAGAGAACAAAACAGTGAAAAACCAGACCCATTTGTTATAGAATTTTATAGGATATAATTTCAGTTCTTTTTAGTACTTAATATAAATATTATACTAACTCTAATTTATTTAGTCAACTTTGTTTTATATATATTTGCATAGAGAAACACACACTATGTATCAGTTCCCTTATAGAAAGTGTGTCATTATGTGAGTGGCTTAGAACTTTTGCTCACTGATAATAAATGATGTAAGACTTCAACACCATTTAAAACTATGCATATGTAGTATATACTATATACTACAGAAATAATATTTTATAACAAGTCTCTTAGCCAGACATTAAAATGATTGCAAAATATTTCTTAGGTTGAGATATGAAGTACAAATGAAATTTGGTGGAATACAATGGTGTTATTCCTTTCAAGTTCCCAAAAGACTAATAATCCCCTAAACCACAATGTCTTCACATTTTCACTTTTCTTCCCTTGTCTGTAAAGCCTCTGGTGAAAAGCCAATAGAATATTAAATTTTACATGACAATCTTCAGCAGTTTGCAAATGACAAGAGGCAATTCTACTTGCTAAATTATCTGTTTCTACTACTGGTATTTTAATATGTTGAACATGTAATACACACTATTCTTTTATATCACAGAGATTTACCAAACTGTGTGCTTCTCAAAACCTGAAATGTTTCTCTTTGTTACATTTTAAAGGAAATGTTGTATTAACATGTGTGTGCTTTTCATAGGTCTTATAGTGACGTTAGCAGATAAATATTTAACAGAAGTACAGGAGACGTGAAGCGTGTTCCATGCAATATTGTTCTTCTTTGCTTGTGTTAAATTTTTATATCATCTTATTAGTTTGGAAGCATGTACTGATGAACACATAGGTTAGAATATTTGTCATTGAAGTGAAGATCCAAGCATATACTTATGGTATTTTAAAATTTTATAACATCAATTGCTTAATTTGGTTGAGAAAAGGGAGGAAGTTCAATATAGCCTCATTTAATTTCAAGTCTCATACTTTAAGTCATATTGCTGGTGGCAAAGTTGTGATCAGAATACACTTTTTACATTTTAACAAATGTTTTCTTTTTTTCTGTTTCTAAACTCTTTTTTTATTGATTTTTATTGAACTCTACATTTTTCTCTGCTCCCCTCCCTGCCTCTTCCCTACCCTTCAACCCTCTCCCAAGGTCCCCATGCTCCTAATTTACTCAGGAGCTCTTTAACAAATGTTTTCAATGTTACTCTTCAGCACTTGAAGTTTCCTCTTATTTCATGCCTTCTGATATGCTCCCTGCACACAAAGGAATTGTGGGTAGTTCACTGAATGCTAATTGCCCCTGTTTAAATCTGAATAATAATTTTCAGTTTATGTTGTTAGATCAGTTTGTATTTTCTGAGCATTTTAAGAACCAGAAAGTAAACAGAAATAATTCATCTTTTACTCAAATCATTAGTGATTTAATGTGGTAATAGGAGTCTCTGGAAGCTAGGGTCAGTCTAGAAATGTTGAGGGTCTCCTGGCCAGTTGTTGTCCATTTGGTTCTTGGGAAGTTCCATAACTAATACATCATCTGTTCTTACAGGTCTTTATTTTAAACATAATATTTTATTGAGTCTTTGATAATTTCACATCATGCACCCCAATCTGACTCATTCCTCTGCCCTTTGTACCTGATCTTCACCCTTGTAGTGTCCCCCAAATGGAAAATTTAAAAAGAAATAATAAAAATTAAAAATATAAAAGAATATTAAAACAAACAACACAAAACAAAAATAAATAAAAAGTAAAAAAATGAAAGCAAACAACAAAAACCCCACTTCAATTCTCTGTCTTCCCTGTCTTTCCATTACTTCTTCATTTAGCTTAGTGGCGTTTGGAGCTATGATATATCATGCAGCAGATCCTTTTGTCCAAACAACTTTACTTGCAAATGGTTTTGTATAATGTGCTGTTGATCAGGATCAAGATTTGGCTTCTCATACAGCATCATCACTAGGCCTTCACCAAATCTGCTCTAAGATATCCTGCTGTTGCCCCAAATCATGGAGATTCTGAGAGTATGGTTCTGTAGGGACAGTCCCTTTACCTGTACTCGTACCCTTTACCCATTCATAGATGGAATGCCAACCCATAGCTCTGAATGTGTACCTGGGTGCTAGCTGACTTGGTCAATCCGGGCAGCTGGGACCAACCACCTAGGTGAGGGGTGAAACAAGCTCTTTCGCAAAGGTGGTAGGGGTGAAGCCAGCTTTCCAAAGTTGTGGGGGTGTTAAGAGGGCAGCTATTCTATTAGGAGTGAGGTCAACTCTCCTGTGCTGGTGTTAGGAGGGTTCACTATCCTCGGGATGGTGAGGGGTGGAATCAGCTCTTGGGAGAGGGGAGGGCAACTCTCCCAAGGCCACTAAAGGTTGGGGCTAGATCAGTATGACCCTTTTACTTCAACCCATGGCTCAACACGTGGTTTAAAACATGGTTCACATGGGCCCCCTGTGGTAACAGGGACAATGGACATGAGCGCAGACCCTAGCTACACCAGGAACACGGTCAAGGCATGACTAATGGCAGCTTGAACCTGGTTGTCATCATGGCCATGTGTGGCAGTGAAGGAATCTCAGATCAAAATGGGCCCACCACTAACTTGGTCCTCTGGCTCCAATATGGCACCAGGTGGTGACTCAGACCCTGGGCATCCTTGTGGCCTTTGGAGCCAGGACATGGAAATCAACCCAGGTCTTGGCCATAGTAAGACCATAGACCCAAACATGACCCTCAGAGGGTCCAGGGTCATGAGATCATTATGGCCGCAGCATGACCCTTTGATACCACCATGGCCACATGTGGCAGCCCAGACACTGTGCATCCTCACAGACTTTGGTGGTAACAAGAGGAGCTCTACTCTATTAAAAGACTAACATTTTTAAAAGTTTCTCTAAAATAAGATTTCAATGTCTCCAAGAATTTCTACATCGATCTCTTCTTTCTATTGGGTATCTTCCAGTTACACAAAACAGCTAATAATTGATGTAGCCATTCTGAGTATTGAACACAATTTTGCTATTGCCTTGTAAATGCTCTACAACTCAGTTAAATTATTGGCCTTCTGTTTCCTCTTGTACTTGCTGAACTAAATAACGTATAGTCAATACATTAATTTGAATTTTTGTTAATATTTGGTGTGGGAACAGATTATTTTTATAATGTGAAGCCTTAGTCATTAAGCTATATAGGTTATTAAGAATTATAGGTTAATCGTCACCCATGTTTTTCATACATATAATTATGTTAGTTAGGTTTTCTAGATGTACAAAGATGTATTCCATATAGATAGATAATCTTCAAACACTTCAAAGACCTACAGATTATGACATTTAAATGTTTTAATAACTTATAATTCTGTTGACATAAGAAATGACTGCTTCTGGCAGTCCACATCTACTCCTGAGAGGATGATGGGCACTGAAGACACTCCATACGGAGCTTGTTTTTCTGCTGTGGGATAATGCTCTTGTACACTGTAAAGATTTGTCACTTGTATTAGTTTAATAAAACACTAGTAGCCACCCAAAAAAATATAGGTAGGACAACCAGATTAGGAGAATTCTGGGAAAAAGAAAGGCAGAGACAGAGTCATCATCCAGACACAGAGGAAGCAAGATAAGAAAGTCTTACTAAGAAAAGGTACCAAGCCATGTTGCTAAACAGAGATAAGAATTATAGGTTAATTCAAGTTGTAAGAACTAGTTATTAATAATCCTGAGTTAATAGGCCAAACAGTTTATAATCAATATAAGTCTCTGTGTGTTTCTTTGAAAATGGGACCAGACAAGACAGAAACTTCTGTCTACAAACGGTGCCCAAATGTTTGGCAAGAATTTCCACATAAAACCTGAGAAGGCTTTAAAAAAAAAAAGGAATCAAGAGAGATAAGAACAGAGTTAAGCACAACTTCTTGGTAATCATCTTTTCTCTGGTAGGCTCTGTTTGCTGACAGTGAGCAGAGGCTCCTTTATGGTGACATCTAGGCATCATAGGTTCAGGTGCTGATTTCTGAGTTTGTCATTGTTGGATGGGTGTTTTCCCATTGGTTTCTATTTCCACTCTGGTCTTCTGTCTTGAGTGGCTTCTAGTTCTGGTGGTCAGTGTGTCCCCTTATCTAGCAGTATACCTTCACTGGAGTTCTGGGTACCATTGTGGCCTCTGGAATTCTGGGTACTGACACGGACTCTGACATAGCAGGGGGTTCCCATCGGAGTTGCCGGCTGGGATATCCTACCTCCTTTTTGCTAGCTTTGCTAGGCTGGTCTAGTTAGTGCACACTATGATACTTTTGGATCTCTGAAAACAACTGGAGTTTACTGATGCTCATCCTAGAAATCTACATTCAGGCATACTTTGCTTGGATCAGAGATCAGTCTTTTTTTATATCCAGCATGCACAGGGATCCCAGTCAAGGCTACAACTACTCATGGGCACACATGGCAGACCATCCTAAGACGTTTGAACTAAGCAGCCCCTTTAATCTTAAGAAAGGAAGAGCTTCTGATCAGTTGTTTGTTTTGACATGGTTTTCATAATTTTGAGCTCCTGGATATTTAATTTTAAAAAAGTTACCATCATTTAACTATTTGAGATCTAAATTCAACCAGTTTTAGCAATAGCAAAATTACCCTGAATTTATATATTTTGAATTTCCTTTAACTTTTTCCATCTTTGTTTTAATTTAATTCTAATTTTTAAATTTAAATTTGTTTAAATTCATTATGTGTACTTTGTATAGTGATCGTTTTCACCTCTTTTCTAGTTGCTACCCCTCCCCCACTCCTCTCCTCACAAATTTCTCTCCTATTGTCATGTGTATCTGTGTTTTTTGTTTATTTGTTTGTTTTTGGTTTTTTGTTTTTTTTGAGACACGGTTTCTCTGTAGCTTTGGAGCCTGTCCTGGAACTAGCTCTGTAGACCAGACTGGTCTCGAACTCACAGAGATCCACCTGCCTCTGCCTCCCGATTGGTGGGATTATAGGCGTGCGCCACCACCACTTGTTTTCTTCTATGATCCATCAAGGTTAACCACTGGCATCTCTGTGGCTGCAGATTTGGAGCTAGTCTTTGAAGGTCAGGTGGCACAACAGATACAGAGCCAGTTAGTGGTGTCTCCCTCCACCCCAGACTGTTCGCAGCCCCTCACACCAACCCTGCTTTGACTGACGGCTGAGAAGGCTGGACTTCAGTGGTCCTAGCTGCGGTAACTACAGCTGTGAGTTAACGATCACAGTAGGTGCACCATGTCTAGGAAACGGTGGTTCATAGCCTTTCACCCTGTCTTCCAAGTCCTCTTTCAAAGTGTTTCCTGAGCTGTTGAAGGGTTGTGTTACTTATTTTCTCTCTCTTGGGCAGCCGGGTTTTCAGATTTACCACTGTTGATTGTAAAGAGACTCATCATTTTTCAGTGTGGTTGACCAAAAGACTTGAGTGCTATAAGTGTTGATACTGATGTCGTCAGCCATATGTAACAGCCTACATCCTACTTTTCTTTGACATAAGTCCACACAAAAAATAAACCAATATAAGAGACATGAGGCATAAAAATTGGAGAAAAAAAAGAAGGGAAGTAAAAATGCGAGGGGTCAGATTCCGAAGAAATGGCAGTCAACTGCACTATTCCACTTAGTTAAAAGGACTATAAAAGATAAGGCTATATAGACCAAAGTCTCATATAAAGTGTAACACACTTAAAGGATGGGAGAAATTACAAAAAAAAAAAAAACCCAAAAACCTCCAACATAAAAAAAAAAGCTAAAAATAAGTTTGGTTTCACTTAATAGAAACTGCACACTGGAGGGATGGTACTCTAGATATTTTCCTGAATCTATTATGGATGGTGCGCCTAAAATTCAGATTGCTTCACTGAATGACAAACAGAGGCAACTGTTTTAAGGGTTGTGAAACTGTGTGGTGTTAAAAGAAACAAACTGCGATAGAGATTTGGCCTCCACAGCCTCATTCACCACAGATGATCTTTATCTCTCTTAGCAGAGATAGTTTTTACACAAAGGTAATTAATTCTTCCCTGAAATGCTATTATAACAGGCTTGTATATTAAAACACCTGGCACATGGCAGATGTGAAATACATATTTGTTAAATCTCTTTTGTGGCTCCACTATTACTGGGAGTTTGTTTTGGTTTGTTTTTAGTTTACAGTCTTTTGTTTTTCCCACTAGTTTTTCTTAGTAGGTTCCTAGCTATATTTTATTAAAACATGTAATTTATATAGGCTACTTTGCAATTATAAATTTGTTATTACATGGTATCAGAAATTCTTATGTTTTTTAGAAAAGAAAAACTTAATTAAGGAAATATAATTTTATATAGGGGAAATAATATATATTATATATGTACACTCACATGTACAAATACATGAAATATTTTGATACTGAGTAAAAATACGAGAGATTACACTAATTTCTCAGGTCTGTATAGTTAAGTTTTATATTAGGTGTTATCAAAGGAAAGTTTTAAAAAGTTTAGTCTTATTTTTTGTGACTCAGGAATGAAATGTATTTCACAAAGTTCAATATTTAAAAATTGTTTGTGGTGGTTTAAAAGAAAATGGCTCCCAAAGGGAATGGCATTATTAGGAGCTATGACCTTGTTTGGAGTAGGAGTGGCTTGTTTACAGAAGTGTGTCACTGTGGACGTAAATTCTGAGGTCTCAGATATGCTCAAGCCATGCCCAGTGAGACAGACCGCTTACTGTTGCCTGTGCAATATGTACAACTCTCAGCTACTTCTCCAGCACTGTGTCTGCCTGCATGTTGCCATGTGCCCCCCCGCCCCGCCCATGATGTCAGTTTCCTTTACAAGTAGTTGTTGAGGTCATGGTGTCTCTTCACAGCAATAGAAACCCTAACTAAGACTCTGTTCTAGAAAAGTGATGGAAATAAACATTAGGTAGAGTTCAGGGAAACCTGGGGAAGAGGCAGAGGAGGACTTGTGGGAACCAGTGGAGACAAGGGCACCACAAGAAAACCCACAGAACTAACTAACCTGGGCTCACAGAGACAGAACTGACAACCAGGATGGCTTTGTGGAACTATGTCAGGCCCTCTACATATACATTACAGTTGTGTAACTTGGTCTTCTCATGATACTCCTAACAGTGAGAACAAGGGCTGTCTCTGACTCTGTTACCTGCTCATGGGACCCATTCCTTTTACTGGATGGCCTCATCCTGCCTTAATAGAAGAGAAGGTGCCTAGTCTCACTGCAACTTGATATACTATGGCTAGTCGATACTCATGGGAGGCCTGCCTGTGTCTGAAGAGTAACAGAGGAGCAGGGGTGGATGGGGGGCATTGAAGAAGGTGGTAGGGAGTAGCTAGGAGGAGAGGAGGAATCAGAAACTTTGGTTGGGATGTAAAAGCAAAAATAAATATAGAAATAAAACAACAATGACCAAAACTGCTCTATAGATATTTTTCCTATTTTAAGAATGATAATTTAAATGGGAAAATTACAATGAAAAGACTTTGCTTTATCAGGATGAACATTCTGTACCTTGGAAGACAGGAAAAAATAATTGTAAGAACAGATTTACTAAAGATGCTATTCGTTTGTAATGCTTATATGAGTACTCCACAGGTTATGTTTCCAGTGTCAAATGCACGCCTCTCAACTCTCTCAGAAGAAGACATGTCCCTATTAGGCTACAGGATTAGTCCCATTTGGTAGTTCAAGGCTGTAGGAAGTGTGGTAAATGCCACATAAACATATTCCTAAAAAAGACACTGATGCTTTCTTTAAAATGCATATCTGAAAGAATTAAAACTAATTTAAAGTGCAAGCCATCTACCTCATCTGTATTACCCTTGAGGCTGTTGGCTTGGCTAGTCTTCTCTTTACCTTTTCCCTCCAACACCTATGCCTAGCAGTATGCCGTGTGCACAGTCACTGGCACCCAGAGAGGAGCCCATCAAGGATTATGTGGAAAACAATTTCTCTCCAGAAAAAAGAATTAAGAGAACTCTTTCAGAATGTTTTTTTGCATGAATTACCCTGGTGAGGTTCAAGCTTCCTGACCTGTTTGACACAGAGTCCCGGTATTTCTCAGTATTTCCTGTGTGGCAAGGATGGCATCACAAGCCTTAGTAGTTATTATTTTATTTTACTTACCCAGACAAAAACAACATGAAAATTGATAAAACAAATTTTCTACCTTCAGAAACATATATGAGAAAAGGAAAAAATACAAAAAAGGAAGGATTTGTGCTAATAAACTACCTGATTTGTGATGTGTTAAAACCAAGACAGGAGTACGTGTGTCTGATGTAATGATACATGTGCTTTACAGAAGCTTTTCAGTTTCAGGAGGTCCCATTTGTTAATTGTTTCTCTCAGTATCTGTGCTGCTGGGGTTATATTTAGGAAGTGGTTTCCTGTACTAATGAGTTCAAGTGTACGTCACACTTTCTCTTCTATGAGGTTCACTGTAGCTGGCTTTGTGTTGAGGTCTTTGATCCATTTGGACTTGAATTTTGTGCATGGTGATAGACATGGATCTATTTTCACTCTTCTACATGTTGATATCCAGCACATAAAGAAGCTGGAAAAATCCCACACTAGTGAATTAACAGAACATTTGAAAAGTTTAGAACAAAAAGAAGCAAGCTCACCCAAGAGAACTAGACGGCAGAAAATAATCAGATTGAGAGCTGAAATCAACAAAATAGAAACAAAGAAAACAATACAAAGAATCAGTAAGACAAAGAGTTGGATCTTTGAGAAAAATCAACAAAATAGACAAACCTTTATCCAAACTAACCAAAAGGCAGAGAGAGAATATCCAAATTAACAAAATCAGAAATGAAAAGGGGGACATAACAACAGACACAGAGGAAATACAGAGGCTCATCAGGTCATATTTCAAAAACCTGTACTCCACAAAATTGGAAAACTTAAAGGAAATGGACAACTTTCTGAATAAATATCACTCACCAAAATTAAGTCAAGACCAGATAAGCAAATTAAACAGACCTGAAACTGCTGATGTGATGATACCTGAAGGTCTAGAGCTGGCGTTGGGTGGCCTGAGATGAGCATGGGGACAGCTCCTGAGCTCAGTGCTCTTTGAGGGTCCTCTAGACACAGCAGCGGCCTGCCAGGCTCTGATGGGTGCACGCCAGTGAAGGTCTTTCTTTGCTGGCCATTCTCTGTGTGTAGGTCTTTGATGGTAGGCGACGATGCCTCCATCTGTCAGACGTAGACACATTCCTGCTGATGGTGTTCTTTCCTCTCTCTGATTTATCACGCTCAGCACTTTGCTTGCTTGAAATGGTAATGTGTGGTTACAGTGTCCACATCCTTTTCCCTCCTGCTTGCTAAGTGTGCATTTTTTCCTGCCTTTTCTCCCCATGTTCTTCTAAAATTAAATGAATTACCTTCTTGCAACCTTAGAGTACTTATCTGATTTACAGCTGCCCTGCAACTCTGGTCACATACAGAATAGCAAATTTCCCCCTACACCCTTTGGTATTTCAAAATACATGCAAAACAATTCCAGTTGTTTCGTCTTTCTGGGTTGGTCTTCTAAATGTTTATTTTTTAAAGAGAAGTTACTAAATTGTTTCATTTTGAAAGGAATTTTGTTTAAATATTTCATTAAAAGTATTTGCAGCCTGAGACAGTTAGTGTTCATTTTGAAAACCAGTTAGGTTTTTTAGCTATTTTTTTTTTAATGCTTGGCAGCTGGTATCTATCACAGAATTGCTGACACCATATTATTTAAAATAGCACTGCCTGGGAGGCTGGCGAAGCTATTTAAGACAGGGCTCAAGAAAGCTGGGGAAATAATAGCCAAAGTTATGTTATGTCAGCCGGTTCTTCAGCATGTGAGGCCAGACTGGTTATCTTTCACAGAGACATAAAATCTATATCCTGTTCTGGTCATTAGAGATCCCATGGGGACGGTATCCAGGGCGACTGTGCCTGGATCCCATGTGTTAGCCAGAGGACATGTGGGGTGGAGGGTGAGGGTACTGTGAGTTTCCAGTAAACTCTCACTTTCACTTTTCACTTCGATGAAATCAGAGTGCAGTATTGGGGAGCTCTGAGCTTTGTCTCTCTAGGTTAAGCTTGCAATTTGTGAAGAAATAGTTTAGCATGAGAGTGAGGGACACCAAGCTTGATGAGGACATTTCAGAGACGCAAAGACACTAGAGTAGTTATCAACCAGCACCTCGTTTCAAATCATCATTTCCCTTAAACTGAGAGACAGTTTGGTTCCGTGGTATTCAAATGACACTTTGCGTATGACCTGAGGAACTCATTCCTTCTTCTGCGGCTAAATAAAGGAGCCGAATATAATCATTAGACTGGCGTAGACACTTCAAGATAGTGCAAAGAACCTAAGAAGAAAGTCCCTGCTTGCACTTTTATATAAGGAATCCCCAATGTGGGAGGATTTGAAAGAAGTACCACCACACAGGGAGGGAACTGGATCATAAGGGCTGAGCCTTAATGGATGGAATTGACACTCATTGAAATAGCAATAGACATAGGTTTTCCTGTTCTCGACCATTTGAAGATCCAGGAGAACTACTTTCTGTTTCAATACTCAGCCTGGTTGACTATTGCAGTACTTGGATAGCTTTTTCTTAGCTTCCAGATCCACTAAAAGAGAATTTCTTTTGCTTCAGCTATCCAGTATCTGCCATGCCATTGCTGCTGCCAAGACTGATACATGGACAAAATTGTGCCCAGGCAAGAGAGCTGACCCTACCTCCTGGGAAGGTCAGCCTGCACACTCCATCCAGAGCTTCCTTTGATGGGATGAGGGCTTGCTTTCCTCAGATCTTACTATCATCCCAGACCACCTTCACAGGTGGACTTAACAATGTGTTATTTATTGAGGCTTTCAGAAGTTTAATGAGGTTGGCACACAGTCTAAAGAAAGTGACACAGGCATAGTGTTTGTAGTGAGAAATTATTTTCACTACTGTAAGCAACATGACCGCACTGGGAAAATCACTGTGCTACCAGTGGGATGGAGTCACTTTACACAACTGAGGTTAGAAGATATCGCTGAAGTGAAAACAAAAATTTAACTTAATAATAATATATAGAATGTAATTCTTACCTTTTAAATGTGTTTTGCCTGAACAAGCAGTCATTAGATTTCCTTTGACTAGCAAATGAATTCCTATCCATGCAGGGAAAGAGAATGTGAGAGAAATAAAACACTTGAGCTGTTAAACAGTAATATGTCCCTTAAAAGCATTTAAAACCTGTGTTTGAGTTGATACTGTAGTAAGGAGGACGTAGAACTCCCCATGCAATCCAGCCTGGCCTCACAACGTGGATGACCCTCCTGCCTCACCATCCTACACACTGCAGTTATGAGTGTGAGCAGCCAAAGCAGGATGAAAATGTTTTAGCAGATGATACTGAAGTAAAAATAAGGTGAAAAAGCTCAATTATTGAATACTGATTTATTGATTTATTTAGTGATTTACATTGCTTGTACTGACTATTTGCCAAGTATGACTTCACAGGCTACATGGAACAGAATGAGAAAGAGAAATTGCCCTTAAAACCTTCTGACTGCCATATACACTTCCGTAAGAACCTGCATGGTAGCCCTCCCCTCCTTGTAGTTTTAGAGTAGAAAATTAGAAGCAAACTGCACCTGAGGCAGAAGCTTTTTAGGAACTATCTTGGCTTAGGTTCACTAGTGACATCTCCTCTCTTCTACTTTCCTTGGTGTCGGGTTGATTATTCCAGAAAGATCCCACAACAGTACCTATGCCTATCTATATGTATGTCTAATCTATATTTATTTATATTATCTACCAGTCTTACTATCAACAACATGATGTTGGGTGGGAGATGTGAGGGGAGGGACTGGGAACAGTAGGAGATAAGGGATGAGGTATAATAAAAATGTGTGGAGAAAGAATAAATAATCACAAATTTTAAAGTATTTAAAAATATTTGTCAGTATGACTTAGCACCACTTCTCAATTACTATAAATGCTAAGCTAATTTGTGTATATTTCACAAATACGCTCATTTACTGAGGTCTTGCTTTGTGACTTCTGAGAATTGGGATGGTAATGTCATTTCAGGTCCTCAGCAGACTTGCATGAAGAAATGAGAAAATTGACAGACACAGTTGTTGCTTGAACTTGCTTATTTTATGAACTGGAATAAAAATGCTTGTTATCAAACATTAAATCTAGTTCATTTTGAACTCTTTAGATAAAATACTTAATAAGAATTTACTCAGCCTTGTAAATAAATTTAAAAAGTTAATTGACCTGCACAAATTTGCTTGCAACCTTCCATCTCCCACGGTATTTAACTTCCAGGAAAATAAAGCAAACAACACTTTACTCTCCTCTCAGACATTAGTGCTTCTGAGGGTTTAGTCTATTCCAGCCAATGACTTGGTGTGGATCAGATGTACTCCACTAAAGTACTCTTTGGAAAACTGAACTTAGCAGAAATAGTACTTAGCATCTGATATGTAAATTTGACTCAGTTAGGCTTCTTTTATTTCCTTCTTTCTTTTTTTCTCCCTTTCTCTCTATCTCTCTCCCTTTCTGCTTTCCTCTCCTTCTCCCTCCCTCCCTCCTCCACCCTTCTCTCTCTCTCTCTCTCTCTCTCTCTCTCTCTCTCTCTCTCTCTCTCTCTCTCTCTCTCTCTCTCTGTTGTTGTTTGTTGGTGTCAAGTTTGTAATCATTCTAGACAACTGAACTAAATCTCCAGCCATGGACTAGATTTTAAAGTGATGATAAATAAATGATACTGACTGTGATTCTGGCTGGTCATGCTCTCTTTTTAAAGGAAAGCCCTAAATGAAGTGGCATGGAAGAAGAACATCTCTAACCTGACATTTCAGAGCTTTGTTGTCCCTCTCTTTACTCTAAAGCTCTTGCAAAACAAAAACACTAGAACACAGATAGACACAGGCTCGGTGGGAGTGAATCTTTTCTCATGCCTGGGTAAATCAAGATAGTAAAGTAAAAAAAGTACTGAGCAGAGGAGAAAGCAACCAGGGAGAATATGGAAGACATGGTAGCCTATGGAGGAGTAAACCTTTATCTTAGCAGGTGGCTAGAAGCACAAGGTAGATTCTGAGGAAGCTCAGTCACTCCCTGAAGCTCTCAGGCATGGTGAGTTTTTCCAAGAGTCCAGCACTGTCATATAGAATCTCCAAACATCCCTGCATCTTACCACTTTCAATAAACAGTGCCTGCTTAACATATAGTTTGTAGACTTGGAAACATAATTTTAAAATGTGATGGCCAGAGTCAATCTTAGTTGATTTACAAAATGAGTTTATATATGATAGACATATCAATTTTATTTTTAACTATACATAAATGCAGATTAAAAAAATAAATTTATGAAATTAGCCAGAATAAAGAGAAAGATGCAGCTTTGGGGAGGTTAATCTTTAAAGTAAGATCATGTTTTTTGTGGAAATATGTAAGTAACTGTGCAGCTAGAAGCACAAGGAGGGTCTGAGGGATATCTGCATGATTACGAGTGTTAGCTGCTGTTCATCTAGAGAAGGCAAGAGCAGTTCCCAGTATTAATGTCATTGGTAGCTCCCAAATTCCTGTAACCACAGGTCCAGGAAATCATACTTTTTTTTCTGGCCTGTGCACATACAGAAATACACACAGATGCATGAAAATAAAATGTCAGATCTTGAAAATAATAATATATGGAAAGGAACACACTGAGCATACAATCTTAGAGTCATGCAGTGGGAGTGACTGTGGCAAGAATAGAGAGGAAAATCAGTACAAGTTTCAAAAATATTTGCCTGAAAAAAATGTGTTAATCTGAGAGAGTTATTTCTAATTTTAGGTACTTACATACATGGTAAATTAACACATTTCATTAAGGGCCAGTTTATATACAAATAGCAGTACTATCAATTTTTAAATAAATACCTTCATTTAAAAATTAATTCTTTTTTGTTTTTTTATTGCTTTCTAAATAATACCATTCAAAATTTCCACTTCTTCCCCTCCTCCCATTTTCCTCCTGCTCCCCCAATCACCCTCCTCCCTCCCTCTCCAGTCCTAAGAGAGGGCAGGGTACCCTGCTCTGTGGGAAGTCCAAGGCCCTCCCCTCTCCATCCAGGCCTAGGAAGGTGTTCATTCAAACAGACTAGGATCCCAAAAAGCCAGTACATACAGTAGAAACAAATCCCAGTGCCATTATCATTGGCTTCTCAGTCAGCCCCACATTCAGAGAGTCCACATGATCACATGCTTCTTCAGTCCCAGTCCAGCTGGCTTTGGTGAGCTCCCATTAGATCAGGCATACTGTCTCAGTGGGTGTACCAACCCCTAACAGTCCTGACGTCCTTGCTCATCTTCTCCCTCCTTCTGCTCTTAACTGGACCTTGAAAGCTCAGTCCAGTGCTCCGATGTGGGTCTCTGTCTCTATCTCCATCCACCACCAGACGAAGGTTCTATGGTGATATTCAAGATAGTCAGCAGTGTGACTATGGGACAAGGCCAGTTCAGGCACCCTCTCCTCTACTGCCCAAGGACCTAGCTGGGGACATCCCCGTGGACACCCAGGAACCCCTCTGGAGCCAAGTCTCTTGCCAACCATAAACTGACTCCCTTAATTAAGATATCTCCTTCCCTGCTCCCATATCCATCCTTCCTCAATCTCAGCCATCACATTCCCCCAGCTCTCCCCAATCCTCCCATTCTCCCTTCTCTCTCCCCCTCTCCCCTTACCCCCATTCTATCCCCACCCCACCCCCACCTCCTTGCTCCCAACTTTTGCCCAGTGATCTTGTCTGCTTCCAATTTCCAGGAGGATCTATATATGTTTTTCTTTGGGTTCACCTTATTATTTAGCTTCTCTAGGATTGCGAACTATAGGCTCAATGTTCTTTGTTTATGGCTAGCATCCAGTAATGAGTGAGTACATACCATATTGTCTTTTTTGGGTCTGGGTTATCTCACTCAGGATAGTGTTTTCTATTTCCATCCATTTGCATGCAAAATTTAAGATGTCATTGTTTTTTACCACTGAGTAGTACTCTAATGTGTATATGTTCCACACTTTCTTTATCCATTCTTCTATTGAAGGGCATCTAGGCTGGTTCCAGGTTCTGGCTATTACAAATAATGCTGCTATGAACATAGTTGAACAAATGTTTTTGTAGTATGTTTGGGCATCTCTTGGGTAAATTCCCAAAAGTGGTATTGCTGGATCTTGAGGTAGGTTGACTCCCAGTTTCCTGAGAAAGCGCCACACTAATTTCCAAAGTGGTTGCACAAGTTTGCATTCCCACCAGCAATGGATGAGTGTTCCCCTTACTCCACATCCTCTCCAGCACAGGCTATCATTGGTGTTTTTGATTTTAGCCATTCTGACAGGTGTAAGATGGTATCTCAAAGTTGTTTTGATTTGCATTTCCCTGATCGCTAAGGAAGTTGAACATGACCTTATGTATCTTTTGGCCATTTGAACTTCTTCTGTTGAGAATTCTCTGTTCACTTCAGTACCCCATTTTTAATTGGGTTATTTAGAATTTTAATGTCTAGTTTCTTGAATTCTTTATATATTTTGGAGATGAGACAGACCTTTGTCTGACATGGGGTTGATGAAGATCTTCTCCCATTCAGTAGGATGCCTTTTTGTCTTAATGACAGTGTCCTTTGTTTTACAGAAGCCTCTCAGTTTCAGGAGGTCCCATTTGTTCATTGTTCCTCTTATTGGCTGTGCTACTGGGGTTATACGTAGGAAGTGGTCTCCCGTGCCCATGTGTTGCATTCTACTTCCCACTTACTCTTCTATCAGGTTCAGTGTGGTCAGATTTACATTGAGGTCTTTAATCCATTTGGACTTGAGTTTTGTGCATGGTGATAGATACGGATCTATTTTCATTCTCCTACAGGTTTACATCCAGTTATGCCAGCACCATTTGTTAAAGATGCTTTCTTTCTTCCATTGTAAAATTTTAACCTCTTTGTCAAAAATCGGGTGTTCATAGGTTTATGGAATAATAACCGGGTCTTCCATTTGATTCCATTGGTCAATGTCTCTTCCAAGCTGTTTGCATTACTGTGGCTCTGTAATAGTGTTTGAAGTCAGGGATGGTAATGCCTCTGGAAGTGCTTTTATTGTATGGGATTGTTTTGGCTATCCTGGGTTTTTGTTTTTCCATATAAAGCCGATTATTGTTCTCAAGGTCTGTGAAGAATTTTGTTGGAATTTTGATGGGGATTGCATTGAATCTATAGATTGCCTTTGGTAGAATTGCCATTTTTACTATTTTGATCCTACCAATCCAAGAGCATGGGAGATTTTTCAATTTTCTGATATCCTCTTCAATTTCTGTCTTCAAGGACTTAAAGGTCTTGTCAAATAGATCTTTCACTTCCTTGGTTAGTGTTACCCAAAGATACTTTATGCTATTTGTGGCTTTCATGAAAGGTGATGTTTCTCTGATTTCTCTCTCCACTTCTTTATCCTTTGTGTATAGAAGGGTTACTGATTTTCTTGAATTGATCTTGTATCCTGCCCACATCACTGAAGGTATTTATCAGCTGTAGGAGTTCTCTAATAGAGTTTTTGGTGTCACTGATGTACACTATCATATCATCTCTAAATAACGAAAGTTTGACTTCTTTCTTTCCAATTCAAATCCTTTTGATCTCCTTATGTTGTCTTATTGCTATTGCTAGAACTTCAACCACTATATTGAAGAGATATGGAGAGAGTGGACAGCCTTGTCTTGTTCTTGATTTTAGTGGAATGGTTTTGAGTTTCCATTAAATTTGATGTTAGCTGTTGGCTTGCTGTATATTGCTTTTATTTATATTTATATATGATCCTTGTATCCCTAATCTCAACAAGACCTTTATCATAAAGGAGTGTTGAATTTTGTCAAATGCTTTTCGACATCTAATGAAATGATCATATGGTTTTTTTTTTCTTTCAGTTTATTTATATGATGGATTACATTGATAGATTTCCTTATATTGAACCAGCCCTGCATCTCTGGGATGAAGCCTACTTGATCATAATTGATGATTTTTTTGATGTGTTCTTGGATTCTGTTTGCCAGTATTTTATTGAGAATTTTTGCATCGATGTTCATGAGTCAGATTGGTCTGTAATTCTCTTTCATGGTTTTACCTTTGTGCAGTCTTGGTATCAGGGTAACCGTAGCTTCATAAAAAGAGTTTGGGAATGACCCTTCTGTTTCTATTATGCAAAATACCTTAAGGAGTATAGATATTAGCTCTTCTTGGAAGTTTTGGTAGAATTCTGCGCTAAAACCATCTGGTCGTGGGCTTTTTTTTGGTTGGGAGGTTTTTGATGACAGCTTCTATTTCCTCGTGACTTATAAGTTTATTTAAATTTTTCACCTGGTCTTGATTTAATTTTGGTATATAGTACGTATCTTAAAAAATTTTCATTTCTTTTTCATTTTCCAATTTTGTGGCATACAGGCTTTTGAAGTAAGATCTAATGATTCTCTGAATTTCTTCAGTGTCTGTTATTATGTCCCCCCTTTCATTTCTGATCTTGTTAATTTGTGTGTTCTCTCTCTGCCTTTCCATTAGTTTGGATAGGTGTTTGTCAATCTTGTTGATTTTCTCAAAGAACCAGCTCTTTGTTTCATTGATTCTTTGGATTGTTTTCTGTGTTTCTATTTTGTTGATTTCAGCCCTCAGTTTGATTATTTCCAGTCTTCTCCTCCTCCTGGGTGAGTCTGCTTCTTCTTTTTTTTTCTAGAGCTTTCATCTGTGCTGTTAAAGTCTCTAATGTGAGCTTTCTCTGTTTTTTTTTTTTTTTAATGTGGGCACTTAGATCTATGAACTTTCCTCTTAGCACTGCTTTCATAGTGTCCCATAGGTTTGGGTATGTTCTGTCTTTATTTTCATTGAATTCAAGGAAGACTTTAATTTCTTTCTTTATTTCTTCCTTGAACCAGGGGTGGTTCAATAGTTGACTGTTCACTTTCCATGAGTTTGTAGGCTTTCTGGGGGTGGAATTGTTGTTAAATTCTAACTTTATTCCATGGTGATCTGACCTGTGGATGTTTGCTTTGTTACCGAGTATGTGATCAATTTTCAAGGAGGTTCCATGAGATGCTGAGAAGAAGGTATATTCTTCCCTATTTGGATGGAATGTTCTCTATAGTCTGTTAAGTCCATTTGATTCATTACATCTGTTAGTTCTCTTATTTCTCTGTTAAGTTTCTGTCTGGTTGAACTGTCCATTGGTGAGAGAGGAGTGTTGAAATCTCCTACTATTAGTGTTTGGGGTTTGATGTGTGCTTTGAGTTCTAGTAATGTTTTTTTTTTTTTTATATGTGGATGCATATAGGGGCATGGATATTCAGGACTGAGACTTTATCGTGATGAATTGTTTCTGTTATGAGTATAAAGTGTCCTTCTCCATATCTTCTGATTGTTTTTAGTTTGAAATCGTTTTTCTTAGATATTAGTATAGCCACACCAACCTGTTTCTTAAGTCTGTTTGATTGAAAAACATTTTTCCAACCCTTTACTCTGAGAATGTGTCTGTCTTTGAGGTTGAGGTGTGTTTCTGGTAAACAGCAGAATGGTGAATCCTGATTTTGTATCCATTCTCTTAACCTGTGCCTTTTTGTAGGTGAATTGAGTCCATTGATATTAATTGATATTAATGACCAGTGGTTGTTAACTCCAGTAATTTTTTTTGGTAGTAGTCTTTGTGTGTTTCCCTTCTTTGAGTTGTGCTGGTGGATGGTTGTCAGATGTCTGTGTTATTGTGGGTGTTTTTGGATTCTTTGCTTTGTGGTTTTCCTTCTAGTACTTTCTGTAAGGCTGGGTTTGTGGCTATGTATTGTTTTAATCTGCTTTTGTCCTGGAATATCTTGTTTTCTCCATCAATGGTGAAAGAAAGCTATGCTGGGTATAGTACTCTGGGCTGGCATCCATGGTCTCTTAGTGTCTGCAGCACATCTATCCCGGACCTTCTGGCTTTCATGGTTTCCATAGAGAAGTCAGGTGTAATTCTGATAGGTTTACCTGTATATGTTACTTGATCTTTTCCTTTGCAGTTCTTAATATTCTTTCTTTATTCTGTATGTTTTGTGTTTTGATTATTATATGGCGACGGGATTTTTTTTTGATCCAGTCTATTTTGTGTTCTGTATGCCTCTTGTACCTTCATAAGAATATCCTTCTTTTGGTTGGGAAAGTGTTTGTCTATAATTTTGTAGAATATATTTTCTGGGCCTTTGAGCTGAAATTCTTCTCCTTCTACTCCTGTTATTCTTAGGTTTGATCTTTTCATGGTGTTCCAGATTTCCTGGATGTTTTGTGTTAAGTATTTGTTGGATTTGCTGTTTTCTTTGATCAATGTGTTCATTTCCTCTGTAGTATCTTCAGCATCTGAGATTCTTTCTTCTATCTCTTGTATTCTGTTGGTTATACTTGTCTCTGTAGTCCCTGTTTGTTTACCCAGATTTTCCATATCCAGCCATCCCTCAGTTTGTGTTGTCTTCATTACCTCCATTTCGGTCTTCAAGTCTTGAACTCTTTCCTTTACCTGTTTGATTGCTTTTTCTTGGGTATCTTTGAGGGATTTATTCATTTCTTCAAACTTTTTGTTAGACTTCTAATCCATTTCTTTAAGGGAGTTTTTCACATCCTGTTTAATGGTCTCTAACACTTTCATAATGTTACGATTAAAGTCTATTTCTTCTACTTCTTCTGGATTAGGGCCTTCAAGTCTTCCTGTTGCATGTTCGCTGGATTCTGGTGTTATCATGCTGTTTTTCAGGTTGTTGGAGGAATTCTTGCATTGGCTCCTGCCCATCTCTTCCTTCAAATGAGGCCAGGAAATTCTTGGCATCTTGGTCCAATCTTTGCTGTGGCTGACTGTGCACTTGTGGTTTTTTCTTGGTCTGCCCTCTCTTAGGTCCCCTAAGAGCAGGCTATTGTGGTGGATCTAAGGACTGCACAGATGGAAAGGAGTGCTTGGGGGCATGATGGGATGGGGTAAATAGAGAAAGGCAGTAGCCGGAGTGGGGGGGGCTGGGGGGGACAGGACATGACACGATGACACCCTGCTGAGTGGCCAGAAAGGATTAGGGAATTGGAGGGGGCGTGTACTCCATTCCGCGGGGCATCCTGCCAGCTGGGTGGGCACACACTTACCCCTCCAGATGGATCTCCTCAGTCTAAAAATTAATTCTTTAATAACCAAATAAAATATAATCTTAATTTTAATTGTCAGTTCTTGATCCATACCTATACAATTCTGTTTTTTTTTTTTGTTGTTGTTTTGCTTTTGTTTTTTTTTTGAGAGAAGCACCTTCTATTTAAGTAGCACAACTGAGAAGGGTGTGGAGTTTGAGAGTAAAATATGCAAAATGAAATTCAAGACCAATTATGTTTTCACTGGTTCTGTGTAGGTTCCAATGCTGTCTTGAAAAGGCATGGATGGTGCTACCAATAGGGATACAACCTCTTAAACAACAGCAGATATTTCATAAATTAGGCAGTTAGCACAAATAAACACCAATAAAATAACCCACACTTCACCCACTTAAATACTTGCCACAATTCCGTAAATTTAAAGAGTAAAAGAGGCTGAGTGTGAGGAGCAGTGGTCAGGAACTAGTGAAAATCTCACCTGCCCATGACACTCAGGTTCAAGTAAGGAAAATAATCCATTATGGATAAAGAAATCATTTTAAGGAAAACATTTAATATTTGGATCACTCAAAAATATTCAGAAATTTTAGTATGATTTGAAGTAGTTAATTTGCATTACATGATATGTTACTTTGGAGTATCTCTTTGAGAATATTTTTCATTGTACTTCAAGTGTTCCAGGTTTACATAAATTCTTAGGGTGCTAACACTACAGGAATCCCTCTCATGATAGAAACTAGCTCCTACCCTCTACCCTGGCCTATTATTTGACAGAGAAATCTTCTAACCCAGATTGCAGATGCATTCCCATAGAAACAGTTAACTCACATTTTCCTGTTAGCTGCTACTATATTGTAAAAAGGAATCAAGAAACCAGAGCCCAGTGCTTGGAAACATGATAATGTAGCTGGAATTTTCTTTGGGCCATGAACCAGCTCCCAAATAAAGACACGAAGACTTATTAATTATGAATGCTCAGTCATAGCATAGGCTTGTCCCAGTAGCTCTTCTAGCTTAATTTAGTCTGTTTCTCTTCATCTATGTTTTGCCTCATGGCTTTTTAACCTTGGTTTCATTCTGTTTGTCCTATTTTCCTGCTTTCTCCGTATGTGTCTGTCTTGCCCTGGCATCTCCCTATAGTCTCCTTTTCTTTCTTCTTGAGCCTAAATTCCTCCTCATACTTACTCTCCCTGCCTGGAAGGTTTGCCTACCTCCTCCTTCACTACTGACCATTCAGCTTTTTATTTGACAAATCAGGTACCTTAGGGAGCCAAGGTAAAAGAGCAACACATCTTCATATAGTTAAACAAATACAACACATCTTTGCATAGTTAAAAAAATATTCTACAGCATGGTACATGAACACACTCAGATAAGTAGGGGTGGGAAGGAAGAGAAAAGGGAAAGCTGAAAAAAAGGATGGCATGGAAGTGAATTGATGAAAGCCTGTAAAGAACTAGAGAAGCAAACTTACAGGCTAGGCAAACCAAGAGATTTCTAAAGCACTGTCAAAGAGTCAGGGCCAAGGGTTTGATCCTCAGGGGTAGGACCTGGTAGGGCCCAAAGTGCTAGATAAAGGGCATAGTCAATAATACTCAGGAACAGGTATTTGCTGTGGCCAGAAGCCTGGTGGCCAGAAGGGATCTCCAGTGGGATCTGCAGCACTCCAATAGTAGTTTGCTGATACTCTGCGTTTGAAGCCAGAGCCTGACGATTGGAAACATGGCACAGTATACGAGCTGGGCTATTCTGGAGCCTTGCACCAGTGTCACTAGATTCAAAGGGTGCCACACAGTATTTGAGCCCGTAAGATCAGGCCTGTGGTCAGCATGCCTGCATCAGTCTTTCAGCTTGCCAGCAGGCATTGTAATAAACTTCAACACTACGTTGCTATTCCCCTAGACAGTTCATATTACTAAAGTAATCAAGAAAAGACTACTGTAGAGAAACTAATGGGCCTAAGCAACTCAGTAGACACAGCTCAGGAAAAGTTAATCCAGATGACTCATTCAGGGAGCCTCAGCATCCTTCTAAGATGGGTGTAAATGGGAGTGCTTGGACCAATCACAGTCATTTGGTCACTTAGTTTGGACCAACTATAAGTAATGGGCCAATTACAACAACCATAGTCTTTTGAACCAATCACTGTCTAATTTTATAACCAGTCAGAGTCATTCTTGCACCAGGAAATTGTTTCATCTCTGGTCAAGGTGGACACAATTCACTGAGGCTTGTGATTACAAGTCTGTTGTAGACAGTCTCTAACATCACTGGCTGAAGCTGTGCTTTAGAGCACCAGGACAGTCAACTTCCATCTTTTGCATAGTTATCTGGAGGCATTCTTGGAGCTTTAAACATGACTGGTGCTGGCATAAGACTAATCCAGCTGGCTGTTTGTCTCATAGACATTTTTCTTAAAGCATTTCAGAAAAGTTCAATAGCTAGTCATTAAGGAGCCAAATGGCTCAATCCACAAGACTTTTGCTTATTTACATGAAGAATAAATGTCAGGAGGGCTAACAAATACAAAGTTAAAAATTTTATTATGAATCCTTCCAATGATTTTATGACTTTATCATGTGACTTTAACATGTGTGTGTGCGTGCGTGTGTGTGTGTGTGTGTGTGTGTGTGTGTGTGCGCACAAGTGTGTGTGTGTGTTGGACCAATGCTTGGGGATAGGAGTCACCTTCATCTGCCTTAATGCTACTCTTGCTACTGTGAGCTTCAGCATCGTCTGCAAGAACTGGAGAACAGAACAGATTGCTGCCTCTACTTCCAATGGTCCCATTGAAGGGAACACAGTGAAAAGCCTGGTCATGTGCATTCCAACATTAGTTCATTGACAGAGATTGATTTGTTGATCTCGGGGCCACATTTTGAGTGACCCTGACATGCAAACTATCTGGGAAGCATGAGTAGATGTTGACAGTGTTTAAATTGTGTTTTTCAGACAAATAAGTTCAACTGTACCCGAAAAGCTCAGTGCCCAGGAGCCAACGTCAGCTCTGTACAGATACAAGGTGATGCTGACTATTTCATCAACCATGTTGGAGTTCCAACTGTGCAGTTTACTTATGAGGACATCAAAACATTAGAGGTAATTGTCTATAAACATGTGAAGCACTCACTTGCAATGTAGCAGATATGCAGATTTTATTTTAACATAGCTTCATATTCATCTTTCAGACAAAATAGGTCACTGTAGGAAGGGGCTTCATTGTGAAATAATCTTCTTGTTCCGAGGCTTTGAAACACCATTTGGAAACATGAGCTTTAAAGAGTATTTGATTCAGTTTAGAAAGACTTACACTGTTGGTCACATTTTCATAGAGAGCCTCGCAGCAAGAAACATCAGTTGTTGGATTAACATCAGAGCAATTGTAGTCTTCAGTGTTGACAGAAACTCATGGCATGAGCAGAAGACTCTCCTTCTGTGCCCAAGGAGAAATACCTTTCTTGTGCTCTGTGTTAATGTGAGTCTTGTGGATTAGCTCTCCAAATTTGTCAACCGTTCACATTCCTGAAAACCTTTTTTCCAAAGAATAATATGAAAGCGTGATTCATTTTCACTAACCTTGTTTATCTAGCTTTTGGACCTGAGTCCTTCACTATTTCTGAGAATCAGCAAGCTGCTTCCAAGTAAATCTAAACCTTCTTGCACACATTGTTCATGTGTCTGTGAGAGGTTCTGGAACACCCTGCTCAGGACATTATTATCTTGACAACACATTGACTACTAGATATGTCTAGGAAAGACTTTTAAGTATATTTACATAGACCCATCTCCAGTTATGCAGTTCCTAAATTCTAGTAGACTTGGCATGGCTTAGTGTTATATTATCCACAGCTCTCTGTTTTACACTCTTGTTTCCCTGGGGACAGTGATTATTATCCACTATCTCATGGAGGAAACAAACTCCAGGAGAATACTAGTGTGGGGAGATTAACTCTCTGGTAATGTAGAGTAATACTTCAGATTTACTTATTTAAGTTAAGATTTTTGTTCACCATCTTGAAACACATTTTAAAAAATTATTGTTGTTGTTTGTATGAATATGGAGGGTGTGCTTGTCATAGCAGGTCTGCAGAATTTGAGGAGGATTTTCAAGGGTACGCTCACTCCTTTCAAAGTGGAATCTGGAACTGAGCTCAGCTCGTCAGGTTTATGTGGCAAGTGCTTTCATCTGCTAGCCATTGCTCTGGCTTCATTCACCAGATTGAAAAAACCTGTATGCACATGTAGATGTGTTGGTTCTTTTGCACAAACTCAATATATGCACATTAATAAGTCAATGACCCGCACTGTCACCTGAAGCCATCTTGATATCCTTGGCCTGTGCTGCCCCTGAGGGCTATGGGGGTGTCCATGGCCCATGCAGCAGTAGAGGGCTGTGTTGATGTCTGTGATCTGCATTGCTACCTGAGACCATGATGAGGTCTTTTTGCACATTCTTCTGTCTCCAGAAACCATGTGTAAGTCCATGATCTGTGCTTCCTTGATTTTAAAAGACAAGGAAGCTATGTTTGCCATGGTATTGATGACTGCAGACTCACAGCTGAGAAAGAGGGATATAGAAGGTTTCTGTGTCAACCCCTACCCCTCCTGCCAAAAAAAAAACGAACCAGCATAGAAAGCCACTGAAGGGAACTCTTAAAAACTGTGATAAGAATGTTGAAGAGTAGTTATCCACAGTTGATGGCTTCTGGAAGGGTTGTGGGTGGGGAATGATTCAAATTTGCTTAAGGGGTTTGTCACTGGGAGTTTGAATATGCCCTAGTGAGTATATGGGCAACACAGATTGGACTTTCTTTTTCTTCTTCTTTTTTTTTAATTCAGGAATGGGGGATCATGAGGGTTGTGGAGACAGATTAAGGTGGACTGGCAACTGAGTGTGCTTGGGGTTCATGATGTGAAATTCCCAAATAATCAATGGAAATATGAAAAAGATAAGTTAAGAAATAACATCTACATTTTCCTGCAAAATACCTTTGAATTTCCCTCATCATCCTCAAGTCCTAGCACACCTGGTTGCCATCTTTCTCTAAAGTTGAATGGTAGCTTCTGTTTTGTGCACCTAACTTATTTTCTTTAAGTTTTCAGCCACAAGTATTCTAGTATAGCTGTGGGACTTGAGTAAATACTTACAAGACATATTTTTTAAAAAGTCTCTTGGTTTATTTATTTTTGTTATGAACTGATGGCCCATTAACTCAGGCTTCTTATTAACTCTTATAACTTATATTAGCCCATTATTCTTGTCTATGTTAGCCACGTGGCTCAGTACCTTATTCAGTGAGGCAGTCACATCTTGCTTCTGTGGCTAGGTCAGGACTGTGGAAATGAGCTTTCCTCTTCCCAGAATTCCAGATTTATTTTTTAGATGAAGTGCTTTGGTTTACTCTGGAGCACACTTTCTTGACTGTGCTATGGATTAAATGAGATTGTGCATGAGCTCTGTGCTCATGCTAAGACTCCATCAACCATCGTGATTAGCACAATTTCTTGTCAGGGTGTAGATTCCATAGATTAGTGGAGTATTTCCAGATAATTGGGAAGCACACATCAGTGTGTGAGGTAAGAGCTGTTCATCGGTAAGGTGAAGATATGTTGTCTGAGGTTATTCTGCTGGAGAATGTGGGGATGCAGATGAGAGGAAGTAGACAGGAAATGAGGGGCAACACAGTGCTGTTATCACTGGGAAACTCCTGAAAGCCAGTGTCTCTCCTATAGAAGGGCCTTACTCTGAAAGACCCAAACAATGTTTCAAACTATACTTAAAATGCCTAACTCTTGTCTTCCAAATCATTTTTCATTGTATTCATTTCTAAAAGAGTAATTAGTAGAGTCCTCCATGTTTTAATGACAAATGACCTTGCTTATGGTGATTCAGTGGTGAAAAGCTTTAAAAGATATGTCCCTTGCAAAATAGGATTGGTTATGGTTATGATGAGATGACTCATGTGTAATGCTGCAAAACAATCTCACACCAGTTTGGAAATTATTATAAAAAAGGGTTATTTACTGGAGGGGAAAGAACTTATAGATCAATGTCCCAAACCACAGTCCTCTCATCGCAAATAGGAAACAGCGAGTCTAGCAGTCTGAATGGGAGCTGGAAGCAAGAGAGCGAGCGGAGGGCTGCCACTGCTTTTTAAAATGAAAGAGACCACACCCCAGTGGGCTGGTATCTCAGTGGCTATTGGCTGAAAGAGCGGAAGGAGCTCTGTTTAAGTAAGAGAATTCTAAACCTACTATGAAATTATATACAATAAGAACAAATATCCTATTCTAACTAGCTTAAGTCTTGTATAATAAATAAGTTGGCCAAGTCATGAGAGGAACGTAACTACATTTATCTAGTCTTCAACCCCATCAAAGATCTGAGAAGGGAAATAATGTTACCTGAACAATTAGGAGGTGCAATCAAACAACTTCCAAAATATGCAACAAATCACAGAGACAACTGGCTACCTGGGCAATTACCCAAAGTCATGTTTGCAGCGTTGAAGCAACCAACTTTGGCTAAGGCCTAGAATAACTGACAGATTATTTTTAAAGGCAAGAAATTTTTCAAAACCGTCTTACCCTGTCTTGGCAAGATTTCACAGTTCTGCTTATCCATTTCCAGATACTATGTATTTTGTCAGTAGTTGACGTATGGGCAGTTCCTTGTCCAGAGGCCAGTTTTGCCAAGAAGAAGACAAGCTCCAAATAGAGTGTCTTTGGTGTGCAACAATCTCTCAGGAATAGATCAGTGTTGCCAGGAGCGATTCTGTCTCACTACCACAGAACTCTAGATTAAATGCCATTTTCTAAAGCTCTTTGAAGAGGTTGAAGATTATTTATACAGAATATAATCTCTAGATTATATTCTAAATTTTTAGAATTATAATCTAAAGAACCTGATTAGTTTAACTGTAAATATGCCAAACATAGATGACTATGAGGTAGAAATGTACACTACAATATGGTAAATATATATATCAATACAATATATATATCAATACATAAAAATATTTTAGAGGTAGAACCATGTATGCATTCAATATTCAATATAATTTAACTTTGTATCCATATACAAGAATCTATGGCAATGTAATTATCTATAAACAATAACTCACAAATACCAATCTATTATCCCATCATTCCCCCCCTTTTTTTCAAAAAGATCCCTGAGCCTATAAAATTCCTTTCCCAACCCTCAACCATATACTAATTAGAATCAACCCCTAAATGATGTCCCTAAACCCAAAGACAAACTTTTCTGGGAGAGGGGATGTTGTCCTCTAGAATTACTTCCAGCTGTCATGGGGGCGACATTCTTTCTGGAGGATCCTGTGAAAGTAAAATGATTGTTAAATTTCAAGATTAATGTCTGGTAAGATTGCAAATAGTTTCTGAGTATTTTGCGGAGGTCTGGCCAGAATGTTGTAAAAGATGTGCACCATTTCAGCTAACCAAGTTGGAACTGTCTTGTACAGTTGGCACCCAAAACAGGCCTTGTAGTAGCACTATCTGTATCATGACATCATATCACCCAGGTGGAGTTGTTGTTATGGGCCCCATCTTCTTCCTGGAAACTTCAAAGATTACTGCAGAAAAATTCATTGTTCATTGTGGAAAACTTAAACAGTAATTATATAAACATACACACACATATATACATACACATATATATGTATATATATACATACATATATATGTATATATATACACATATATATTCAATGAAAGGTATGATAGATATGAAGAAAAGTAAACATGTTTTCTAAATTCTTTTTTCTTTCTGTTCCATATCATGGCTCTTGACATGAGACAGAAACTCCAGAAACTCTGGGTTTTTCTCTTAACAACAGGTTTGGAATTAGAGAGGGACTGAGCCAGAGTTCAACTCCAAAACCAGCTCTATATATTTAGAAATGTAAATACATACACCCACACCTACACATGTATGCCTTAGATTTTTATACTTACAGAACCTTTTTGGTTTTCTTGATAGTCCATATTGAGTAGTTATTTTTCCATCTGTCAGTATTCAAATATCCAGGGTCCCTTGAATTTTTTGAATATGAGTGTTTTCCTGTGGGGATAAGAAGAGAACCCTGCCCCCATCCCATAAGTTTTCTTACCACCTGTATGATTATCATCATTGTGGATGAGCTGTCATTTCTCCTTTCAAGAGGTTTCTCCTCTTCAAACTGAACCTTTATTAATTTTGATGGTATCCACAATTTTTCTTCTCCTTTGGAAACAAGAGCAAAACCCCTTCCCCAATGTAGCACATCTCCTGGCTTCCATTGAGAGGTCAGCATATCCTTGAAATAAACTGGTTGATTTAATTCAGCAGATTTTTTCATTATCCAATGTTTTTCTGCTGCTGTTGTTCCTTTCTCATTAGCGTTAAGAAAATTCAAGGTTAATAAGGCATTATGTAATCTATTTCTGGGGGCATTTTGCACCACTTTCTGTTTGTTTAACAGATCCTTTATAGTTCGATTTGATCTTTCTATGACTGCTTGACCTGTAGGATTGTATGGTATACCTGTAACATGCTTAATATTATAATAAGCAAAAAACTGTTTCATTTTCCTAGAAACATAAGCTGGACCATTATCTGTTTTTATTTGTGCAGGTATACCCATGATGGCCATAACTTCTAATAAATGTGTGATTACTGAATCAGCTTTTTCTGAGCTTAAAGTAGTTGCCCATTGAAAACCTGAATAAGTGTCAATGGTGTGATGTACATATTTTAATTTTCCAAATTCTGCAAAGTGGAACACATCCATCTGTCCGATTTCATTCATTTGAGTACCCTTCGGGTTGGTCCCTGCAGGTAGTAGTGTTTGGTTATATAAAGAGCACGTAGGGCATCTCTTTATAATTTCCTTAGCTTGTTGCCATGTAATGGAAAACTCTTTCTTTATACCTTTGCTATTGACGTGATTTTTTTAATGAAATTCTGAGGCATGCAACATGCTTCCAATCAATAATTGATCAATTCCTGCATTACCTTGTGCTAGAGGACCTGGCAGACCCATATGGGATTGGATGTGTGTTATGTACATCGGACTAAGCCTATTCCTGATTATGTCTTGTACCTGTATAAACAATGAAGTCAATTCTGTATCATCTGGTATAAATTCTGCGGTTTCATTATGCAAGATAACTCTTTCTGCATATTGTGAATCAGTAACTATATTAAGAGGCTCTTTAAAATCCCTTAGCACCATAAGAATGGCATCTAATGCTGCCTTTTGGACAGAAGTGTAAGGGCTTTGTTCCACCTTACTCAATTCATCTGATTTGTAACCTGCCTTCCCTGATTTATTAGCGTCAGTATAAAATGTATGGGCTCCAGTTATTGGAGCATCACATACAATTCAAGGAAGAATCTAAGTAGTTCTCTTTATAAGTTTAAGTCTACCACTTTTGGGATAGTTGCTATTAATTTCTCCCAGAAAATTAGCACAAGCCCTTTGCCATGGTTCATTGTTTTCCCGTAACCTTTTTATTTCATCAGTAGTGAAAGGCACTATAATTTCTGCTGGATCTATACCTGCTAGCTGACGAAGTCTCAGTTTACGTTTTATAATTAATTCAAAGACCTTTTCCACATAAGTTTTTAATTTTTTACTTGGTTTGTGTGGTAAAAAGATCCATTCTAAAATAATATCTTCCCTCTGCATTAAAATTCCTGTAGGAGAAATTCTGGAAGGCAATATGACTAGAATACAACTATGGTTTGGATTCACCCTATCCACATGTGACTCCTGTAATTTTTCCTCAACCATTGTCAGTTCCTTTTTTGCTTCAGTTGTTAATTCTCTGGGACTATTCAAATCTTTATTACCATCTAAAGTTTTGTTTAAATGAATTATTAGATCAGGTGTTATCCCAACAGCCAGTTGTAGACTGGGAATGTCTCCTAACAATCTTTGAAAGTCCGTAACCAGTCTCTTCTAATTTGTGCCTTTTGTGTCCTAATTTTCTGTAAACCTATTCTGTAACCTAGGTAATTAATAGAATCTCCTCTTTGAATCTTTTCAGAAGCAATTTGTAATCCCCATTTAGGCAAAATTATCTTTACATCCTCAAACATTCTTTCTGAAGTATCTATGTTTGAATCAGATAGCAAAATGTCATCCACGTAATGGTAAATTATAGACTTAGGGAATTGCTTATGTATTATTTTTAATGGCTGACTTACAAAGTATTGGCACAGGCTGAGGCTATTGAGCATTCCCTGTGGGAGGATAGTCCACTGGTATCTCCTAGTAGGCTGAGAGTTATTATAAGTAGGCACTGTGAAAGCAAATTTTTCTCTATCCTTTTCTTTTAAAGGTATAGTAAAGAAGCAGTCCTTTAAATCAATAACTATAAGAGGCCATCCTTTGGGTAACAGAGAAGGCAGAGAAATTCCAGACTGTAGAGGGCCCGTAGGTTGAATTACCTTGTTGACAGCCCTTATATCGGTCACCATTCTCCATTTGCCAGATTTCTTTTTTACATCAAACACAGGAGAATTCTAAGGGCTAGTTGACTCCTCAATATGTCGAACATCTAATTGCTCCTGTACCAATTGTTCTAAAGCCTGCAATTTATCTTCAGCTAGAGGCCATTGCTTAACCCATATTGGCTTCTCAGTTAGCCATTTTAAAGGTAGGGCTATTGGTACCTCTAAATGTTTGCTATTTGCTGTATGTTCTTGTACAGCCTGAATGGCTGGTGACCTTTGTGCATAGTACCTTATTACATCCTTCCCAGAATTATGAGTTCCTGGGACTGCAGTAATGTTAATCTGGGTATTTCATTGCTGTAGCAGGTCACGGCCCCATAAATTTATTGCAGTATCAACTACATATGGCCTTAGCTTTCCTCTTTGACCTTCTGGCCCAGTACAGTTAACCCATCTTGTGCTTTGTTTAACTCGAGATATGGTTCCAATTCCTAGTAATTGAACATTTGCCTCTTGAAGAGGCCAATTTGGATGCCACGATTCTGGAGTAATGATACTCACATCTGCTCCTGTGTCTAAGAATCCAACAATCACAATTCCATTTATACGCACTCTCAGCTTTGGTCTCTGATCATTTATAGAGGTCTGCCAAAATATATGCTTATTTCCTAATTGAATTTCTGACTTATCCCCCAAATTTGAGCCATCATTTAGAACCTTATGATCTTGCACAGAAGCTTCTAGGGTTTTTAATTTTCCTGGTGTGACATGTCCTCTATGGTTACTGGGAATGACTGGGCCACTTTTGGCTTGGGGGCCTGCGAGAGGCCCCCTCAGGGAGTTTCCCAATGGTATTGGGTTGCCTTGTCTGTCTGTTGTTGATCTGCATTCATTGGTCCAATGTCTTCCTTTACCACACCTCCTACGTATATCTGAAGGCTGAGGTTTCCTAATCCTGCCATTTCCAGATGAAGTGTTATTCCTAGAAATTCCTTGCCTGCAATCCCTTTTAAGTGTCCTAATTTACCACAATTGAAACATTTGGCAGGTTGATGTCCCCTCATGGCTTTGGAAATCTCTTCTCCTACCCAAGATTCATCATCATAATTAACGGTCTAAAAATTCATGGGATGCTGGATCCATTCATCCATAGGTTCTGATCTAGACTTTAAAGGCCCAATTATCTTTTTGCAGTCTAAGTTTGCATTTTCAAAAGCCAGCAATTCAAGAATTAGTCATCTAGCTTCTGGGTCTGTTAGTCCTATGTTTGGAGCCTTAATTAATCTTTGCAAAAAGTCAGTATAGCATTCTCTCTGTCCCTGCCTAACCCTGCTATATGACTCTATCTTTTTCCCCAGTTCTGATATCCTATCCCAGGCATTCAAGGCTGCTTTGTGGCATAGGGACAATACTTCATCATAAAGAGCTTGGACCTGTGGATCAGAATACACTCCTATGCCAAAAATTTGATCCTGGGAAACCTCCAAACCTTTTGCCCTTCCTTGCTGTTCCATATGTTTGGATTCTTCTCTGAAATAAACTCCAAACATCAACGAAGGTCCATCTTCTAACACTAGTGCTGCTAACTGGAAGAAATCATAAGAATAGCCCTGGCATTAGAAACCCAAGTCCTTATCATTTCCTTAACAAATGTAGAGTGCAAGCCATAAGTAACAACGGTGTGCTTAATTTCCTTTAGATCATTCAGTCCTATCATTGTCCATCTACCTTCTTTGGCTCCCTTTGAGCCTTTAGAAGTTGATGCTTTGTCAGAGTAAATTACAGGGTAGGTCGCTAAAACCCTGGGTAAACCAGTTTTGACAGCTGGTGGTAGCATTGTATCCTGCCCTTGTGTCTTCTCACCCAGTTCATCAGCTCCAATAATTTCCTCAATCATTTCAAATCTCTGAATCATTGTCTCACGTAAGGCCTGTATCTCCTGACCTGCAAAGGTTTCTAGTGATTTTTCTACGGCATCAATTTTCTGGTTCCCATTCTGCACCTGTGATTCCAAGGTCTTAATGTTTCCTTTCAAAGATAACATCTCCTCCTTGAACTGCCCCCGGATATCATGTAAGTTGCCATCCTGGAGGGATATTCTGTCTGTTACCTTATCAAAACTCTGTGATAACTTCTGAAAGTCAAATTCAACAGCCTGGGCCCTTTCAGGTAAGTTCCTAGTACCCTTAGATAAGGAGTCAATTTTGCCTATCATGGTATTAATCCTATCAATTAATGTCATATACTTCCATAATGATATAATATGGAGAAGAAAACTGAGACCTAATAATCAGTAAATTGAGGTACCTCCAAGGTCATAGAGGTCTCGTGTGATTTCTTCCATAGTGGCAGCAAAAATCGCAGCTAAAGTCCCATTAAAAACAAAACCTGCCATTTTACCTGTTAACCAGCTAGATGGCGCTGTTTCCAAGTTGCGACTGGAATCAATGGAAAGGTGTCAGGATAGATCCTGTGGTAAAATCCGCCATAATACTTGTTAAGAAAGTGGGGGGGAAATGAGTCTCAAGAAGTTAAATGTAGCGAAATCAATTCCATACACAGACCAAGAAATCCAAAGTCCAGTACAGGGAACAGAAAGTCTAGCAGTCTGAACGGGAGCTGGAAGCAAGAGAGCAAGTGGAGGGTTGCCGCCACTTTTTAAAATGAAAGAGGCCACGCCCCAGTGGGCTGGTATCTCAGCAGCTATTGGCTGAAAGAGCAGAAGGAGCTCCCATAGCACATGTGCACTTTCTGAAGAACAGATATTAACCTTTACTTTCTGTTTTAACCTATTATAAATATTTGTACACAGCTATTAAGAGGAATTTTAAATACTGAAAAGCTTCATGTAGGATATTAAAATATTTTACTATGCCAATTAGTAAAGTAGTCAAGGAAATTAGATCCTTCTCACAAATTTGTCTGGCTTTCAAAATTTAATTTTCACATGTTGTCTTTGGAGAAGTGTCCCAGAGGGCTAGGAATCAAAACAGTTTCTATAGATCTGTCATTTCTCAAGTCCATGTGTGTCTCTACCTCTGATGCTTTATGAATATCTAAGAAACAAAATGGACACAAAATAGTACATTCCACTCTTACCACCTGAATTTGGAAATTTCCGCACAGGCTCATTTTTTCACAGTTGGTCCCCAGCTTGCGACACTAATGTGAAGGCCGTACAGTCTTTACGACACTAATGTGAAGGCCGTACAGTCTTTATGATGCCTGGTTTGATTGAGCAAGGGCTGGTGCATGTAGCTGTTTCTACCCTCCTTTCTTAGCTTCCTCTTCTGCTGCAGTTTAAGGAATCTCTCCTATATATTCCCACCATAAACTGCTTTGTACCTTCCCTTTTTTATACCTCTAAATATGTGAGAAAAAAATGAATAAGTCTAAAATAAACATAAGTTCTTAACTAAACACAGATAAAAATCAACAGCGAATAATAAACTGGAATGATTATAACAATGTATTATTTTAAAGATGTTGTCGTTGTTACGGTCACCATCGGGAATTGTTATTAAATACAATGTGTTGGAGTAATAGGACAGAGAATCTAACTCCTGGCGAGTAAAGCACTACAAGAAGTTGCATGGGAAGCTTGGATCCACTGGGTAAACAGACACTCACATTTTAAGCAGGGCAGAACACAGTAGTATTCATCAAGCTACAAAGATCAGCATGCAAATGAAAATTTATTGCTTATCTGAAACTTCCCACTTAGTATTTTTGCACCAAAGTTGACTGTAATTAACTGAACCGGTGAAAACAAAACCCTGAATACATGGGACCTCTTTACATTTAGCTATAACAATTGAACCACATGAAAATTAAATTTTAGAAAAATAAGCTATTGCAAAGGGATAGTTTGTTACACACATTGGATATTATTAGTTTTGCTTTTAATGAAATCAAACAGTTAAAAATATGTTTGGGAAATTTTGTGCATTACTCATATTCTCAGATGAAACTTTTCTTAATAGTTTCTGTGCATTCAAGTGCATTACCTGAAATTGCATAAAGCACATTTCATCTTTGTCTTTCCTTTGCATCTTTAGCTTTCCAGTAACTAAAGCTCACAAATCCACAGGAATCAACATATTTGCCAAATGGCAGTCGATTCCTTCTTGTAAGATATTGCCCTATTAATTGAAACATACCTGGTTTTCAACTTCATTTAAATACGTTTTTAAATTTATAAACACTGCTGCACCTGTTAGTAGAAGCATTCTACACAGATTAAATAGAAAACAGAGATTGCCGTAGAGAAAATGAGAAGACAGATGCTTTCCAATTAAGGGTGTAGTATTTATGACAAGTGGTGGTCCAAGCACATTGCTTCAGTCACTTACCAACTGTCTGACATAATTTTTGTTCTAGATTTGTGTTTTTATTCTCTGCAAGGCATGTCAGAGGCCCCACCTTTTCTAGCACATCAGAAGATCTTTATGCTCACCAAGTCTTATAGCACCAATTCAAGCTCTGGTTCCTCACTTTGCTTAACTTTGTATTTCTTGCACTTCTGCTTGAGAAATTCCATTTTAAGCCCAATATACCTCTATAGTCCAGGATGTAATATTTTCATAATAATGAGTTTAAAGTGTATTATGGCTTTTAAATAGTGAGAGCCATGTCATAATTGTTTCAACATCATTTAGCGAGCATCAAAGGCATAGTGAAATATATTAATTTTCTTTAAAACTGAATGAATTCAGGATAAATTCGACTCTCAGACCAATATACAGAAAAGTATACCTATGTACAGTTATAAACTTTTAACAATCAGTAATTTTGTGGGGAAAAGCTGAGAATTCATTTTTACATCAAATGTAGTAGCAAAATGCATGCATATGCAAACAAGGATATGAATTTACATATTTTTTCTTTATTCTGATCAGAAAAGCAAAGTTTTTATATATAAATTACTACTTCTATTTTCTGTTCTGAACACAGTCATGGCATTGTTAGGTCAACAAATGATTGACATTCAAAAGTCAGTTCAAAATTCCAGACTTCAGAAACTAGAATAATTGCATTTGTTTCTGCATATGCTCTACTAATATTTTGCAATATCTTATAGAAGCAATCCATAAGTGACGTTTTTAAAATTTATTTAAAAAGTTTTTTCATCTTACATACTGGTCCCAGTTCCCCCTCCCTCCTCTTCTCTGACCCCCTTCCCCTTTATCCAGCCCCCATCTGCTCTTGATGCAGGGGATGGAGGGGTGGGGAGTCGACAAAGTCTGGCATATCAAGTTAAGGCAGGACCAATCCCCTCCCCACTGTATCAAGACAGAAAAGATATCCCACCATTGATAATGGCCTCAAAAAAAAAGCCAATTCTTCAACAGTTCAAGCCACATAACTGACTCCTACATTCAGAGGACTTCAGTCCCATGCAGGCTCCCCAGCTGTTGGTCCAGAGTCCATGAGCTCCCACTAGCTCTGGTCAAACTTTCCCAATTATGATCTTGCCCCCATCCCCTTAGTCATATGAACCTCCCTCCCTCTCTTCAACTGAACTCCAGGAGCTCAATAGAGTGGTTGGCTGTGGACACTGCATCTGCTTCCATCAGTTACTAGATGTTGAGTCTATGATGACTATTAGGGTAATCTGATTATAGGAAAAGGCCATTTCAGCCACCCTCTCCACTATTGCTAGGAGTCTTAGCTGGGGTCATGCTTGTGAATTCCTGGGAATTCCCCTAGCATCAGGTTTTTCCCTATCTTCTTCTATTTCTTTCATTGCTCTTCCTCTCTGTCCCTCCCCCGACTCAGCCATCTTGAGTCTTCATGTTCCCATCCTCCATCCCCTCTCTTCTACTTCCTCTTCCAGTTTATCCAGGAAATCTTAATAAGTAGCATTTTGAAACTTTTCTATTTAAAATATCATCATTGGAAACAAAAAGAAAGGGTTCTTTAATGTCTAGAACCATAGCCATAGCTTATTTTAGGAAACCTAATCACGCTAGCACCTCAAAATAGATGGCATTGTTATTTTCCCATTTGTTTCATGAAGAGAAGAGTCTCCAACTGTGTCTACATCTACAGGCACTAAGGATCCTCCCCATTATAAGTTTTGCTTTATAAATAATACAATATTAATACTATACTTTAGTTAGCATTGTTATAATATGTATACACTTAAATATAAATATTGCATAATTATTATTAATAATTAACTTAAATATAATATGAATTAATGGAAATAACTGAAAATTTTGGAAATTAATCAAGTATTGGGGAACTATTTCTTAGGCCTACTGCTTGGTGGCAAGTATTAGGACCTGGGTGATAGTCCATAACCAAATTAAAATCTGAGTGTGGTAGTGCATGCTTTTAATCACAGCACTGTGAAGGCAGAGACAGAAATACCCTTGAGGTTCTGTGATTAAGCTCTGCTTAATCCAATGAATCCCCAAATCCCAGTGAAAGATTCTGTTTCATAATAAGGTGAATTATTTCTGAGGGAGACACACAGTGTTGATCCTATGGCTTCCATATGTATGTGTATGCATATATGTACATATGTATTAATACATACAGTCCTGCACACAGACCTGCAGAAGAACATAAAAATAAAATACAGATGCTGTGGGACAATGGAATTTTATCCTGTCGCTTGTATTATTTTTAACAAAATGCTGGTTGGCCAGTAGCCAGGCAGGAAGTATAGGCAGGACCACCAGGCAAGAAGTAGAGACAGAGCAAAGAGAATTCTGGGAAGGTGAAAGTTTCAGTCTAGAGTCATGATCCAGACACAGAGGAAGACATGTGACTGGCTTGCCGAATAAGCTATCAAGCCAGGTGGCTAACACAGACAAGAATTATGGGCTAATATAAGTTATAAGATTAATGATTACCCTAATTGCAATAAGATGCCAGAGATAGTAGGCCAATCAGTTTATAACTAATGTAGACCTCTGTGTGATTCTTTGGGACTTGACGACTGTAGGACTATGTGGGAAAGAAACCTCTGTCACCAAATGGGACAGAAAACCTTGGTCAACATACAGATGTTTAAAAGAAAAATTCATAATATTTGGAAGGGCATTTGCCTTACATTTTATAAATCTCATTAATATGATTTAATACAAAACTGTTATTTTTATTAGTTTCTGCATGTGATATTTTGTAATGTTGTCTTGATGCAGATGCATAAAAATTTCAACCAGTACTTGTTTTCATTAAAAGCACATTTTCTTCAGTACTACCTTTATGCCTAAAAATCTTAGCTCCCTAGAAATTAATTTCTATGTGGAATCTGAGTTCATGTTAATGAACTTGCCAAAGTTTCTGAATAAAATACAGAACTGAAAGTAAGAAAAGATGTTATGTTCCTATCAGCTTGAAATAGTTCACATCTCTGGGAGGCTTAGTCTCTGGACTGGAAGAAAGCTGGTTGACTAAGCTGACTTCTCTAAACTGGCCTACTTTGTTTTATATAACGCACGACAAGTGTTCAGCTTCACCTCATTCATGGATATGAGCTGTGATTCAGTACAAAGTTGTGTGTGTTTTCTGGTCATCGCTGGGCATTTCCATCCCGCTCACCTGACAAAGAACATGAACCACCATAAACTGAGGCTCTACAGTGGCGTCTGCTTCGTAGAGATGTATCTTTGGAAAAGAAGGTAAAACCCAATCAACAAATCAACTGTTACAGAGCAGACTGGGGAAGTTTTGATTGCACAATATATGAAAAGGCTGTCACGCAGGGAATACTATTAAAGTTGCTCTGTGCTTCCAAGAGCCTGAGGAGTAAACATAAGAAATTGAAATATGAGACAGATGTGGAGAAAAAAAAAAAACAAAGAGTTGAGAAACACTGAGGACTCAGATGGATAATTCAAAAGTCATGCTTCAAACTGCTTAATATTTCGAAATGGCTGCAAGGAGGACAGTTTTTCCATACTGCTTGTCCTTTTAAGGAATTCTAAAATGAGAACATTTATTCTGGATGACTGTTATCATCAGGTCAAAATATGTATCATAGGCACCATCTTTTAACTCCAGTGCTGTTTTTGTTGAGCTGAACACTGACCAGCCCTGTTATGAAGGCATAAGGTACATGATGAAGTTTTATAACAATATTAAAAGGGGCTTAAAAGTAGGCTATGTAATGGTTTGCGAATATTAAGCTTCAGAATGCAAGGCAATGATTTGTTTAGATATATGTTAGTTTAAAATTATGGAGTTTTCTAGTTGGAAATTTTCTACATGTTTTATAGCATTGACAGTTTGCCAAAAGTTCAAAAATATATAAAATATAAACATAGAGGAAAGGTTTCTTCCCTCCAATGCAGACATAGTCTAGATGGGAAATTAGAAATAGAGGCAATCAAATAAATCAAGTACAATAAAATTGATCTTCAAGCAGGATTAACCGACAGTTTTGATCCCTTTAAAGCATAATGACCAATGTGCAAAGATCCTGCACACTCATTGTCATGGCTAGTGGTAATTCTCAACTAGGATCACCTAGGAGATGGGTCTCTGGACATGTCCAAGGGATGTTATCTTAATTATGTTTATTGGGCTTAGAAACAGCCGACTTAGCTGTGCAGGGGTATCTGAACAGAGTAAATAGATCAGCAGAATGTGATTAGTGCTCTCTGTTCCTCAGTTGTGGATGTTATGTAACCAACTGCTTCCAATTCCTGCCACCATGGAATCCTATTATGATAGTTCGGCGAACTGTGAGCTATCTAATCTAAACAAACTCTTTTTCCAGGAGCTCATTTTCTTGGGTATTTTATCACAGCAACAGGAAAAAAAGTTAAGACCTGGCCAATGTAAAATACTGCCTGAACTTTGGCACATTGAGTTCACTTGGGTGCAGGAGAATACTTGTCTAATGTCTATACTACATATATAATGTATATATCCATACTACATACACACTTCGAATTAGTTATCCATAAGGTATTTTTGCTAAAATTTGCAAAGCATGAGTATAGAAAACTTCCTTGAGACATCTCCATTGACGTCATTATAGAAGGTGACTGAGCAACAACGAAAAGAATAATATGAAGAAGAAGCAACTCTAAAATTGGAGGAAAATTCATCATAATTAGATACATTCTAAGACATTTGCTTCACAGATGTCTTTAAACAGTCCAATTCTTTAAAAACATCACATCAAAATGCTGGCTATAAGTATACACTCACAGTCTTTAAAATACAACATTTACAAATTTGTTTTTCTATTATTTGATCCAGCTTCTAATTAATTAACCCATAAGGAGTGGGGATAATAGTATTGGCTAAGAGGAGGTCCTATGACAAACTCATTAATAGAGCCAAAATAGTAACAAGGGAAATTATATTTCTAAAATACTCATTATAAAATTTGGACCAGACATTGTTGTCTTCTAATCCCTTTAAACATGTTATCATATTTATTTCTTGTATTTACAACTAACACCTATAAAGAATTTGGTAGTAACCCTACTTTCTTTAAGTTTGGCAAAACCTAGCATAGAGTAGTTAAGTAACTTAATAGAGATCACCCATTAATTCAAAGGTCAAACCTATAAACTCAACATCCAGTCACAAGATCTCCAGCCTATATCAATCACATATCCTTGCACCACTTAATTTTCTTTCTTTCCTTTTTTTTGTCTTTTCAAGACAGGGTTTTTCTTTGTAGTCCTAGCTATCCTGGAACTCCCTCCATAGAGCAGGCTGGCCTCAAACTTCGAGATCTACCAGCCTTTGTCTCCCAAGTTCTGATTAAGTACCACCACCTGGCCACTTGTACTCTTTCTTAAGGGTCTCTAGATAAACTATAAGGTAGTAGTCTCCATTTCTCACTATGTCTATACTCCAACGTGATAATGTGATGCTTGATTCATATTATTCTACTTATGTTTACAAAAACATTGTAAATGACTTACTTTGACCATTTCTAAAGGTAAACAACAATGGATAATATGAAGGTATAATCTTTATTTTGGTATGAATTGTTATTAACATTTTCCTTAATGCTATGTCCCATTATAAAATGAAGTCACTGATTTAATACTAACTTCCCAAGAATACATTTTATGTGATTGGTGCAAATAGTAAAGGAAGATTTTAAATTATCCATATTTGTTGATTATATTATCCTCTACAACAGAAACTTAAAGACAACCAGAGCTGGAAAACACATTCAGCAAAGTAAGAGAATGCAAAATCAACAAATGAAAATCAGTAGCTTTTCTATATAACAATAACACATGACAGAAGAAATGAAGAAAGCAATCCTCTTCAAAGCAGCTTAAAAATTACCTATGAATAAACATATCCAAAAAATTGGAAGACTTCTACAATATAAAGTGTAAAACTCTGAAAAAAAAGAAATTGAAAATAAAATGAGCTGTTCTTAAGAAATGCTACTGAAAATGTAGGGAAAAGAGAATCCTTAAACACTGCCAGTGGGAATAGAAATGGTTCCAGATACCCTAAATCAATAGAAAAGTTCTGAAAATAAACAAAACTAAATGTTGAACTAGATATGACTCCACCACATCACTTCTGTGTAAGAACCTGAAAGTCTCTAAGCCAACACAGTGCAAGATAACATTCACATTTTTATAGCATTTTCCCCAACAGTTGAGTTTGAATTTCTCCAGCAAATGAACGGATAAAGCAAATGTGATTATAGATGGCTATATAGATGATAGATGTATAAACAAGTAGATGGCATATAGAGAGATGATTGATATGCATTCAGTGTAATTTTGTTCACAATAAAGATGAATACAATTATGTTGGTGTAACAAGGATACAACTTGATATTATTATGTTAAATGAAATGTTTTGGGCATATAAGGACAAATATCATGATTTCTCTCTTTTGAGCATCTTATATTGACAAATATAAAAGTCCATTTATGTATATGCATGCAATGTGAGAGCACAAGGGGGTGGGGAAGGGGGCATATTAATGGGAGGGGAAACCAGGAAAGGCTAAAGGGTGGTATGCAAATGAATTAAGTCAAACTGCAGTAAAAGAAAATAGAAAACATGCTAAAATCAAACAATGATGTTTCTGCTTCCTAAATTTTGAAAATAAAGATGTCATAATAGTTCTACTGGTAATCTCATTCCTCAGTGACTGTGCATGCACCCGAGGCTCACAGTGACTGTGCATGCACCCGAGGCTCACAGTGACTGTGCATGCACCCGAGGCTCACAGTGACTGTGCATGCACCCGAGGCTCACAGTGTCTGTGCATGCACCCGAGGCTCACAGTGACTCTGCATGCACCGGAGGCTCACAGTGACTGTGCATGCACATGAGGCTCACAGTGACTGTGCATGCACCCGAGGCTCACAGTGACTGTGCATGCACCCGAGGCTCACAGTGACTGTGCATGCACCCGAGGCTCACAGTGACTGTGCATGCACCCGAGGCTCACAGTGACTGTGCATGCACCCGAGGCTCACAGTGACTGTACATGCACCCGAGGCTCACAGTGACTGTGCATGCACCCGAGGCTCACAGTGACTGTGCATGCACCCGAGGCTCACAGTGACTGTGCATGCACCCGAGGCTCACAGTGACTGTGCATGCACCCGAGGCTAACAGTGACTGTGCATGCACACGAGGCTCACAGTGACTGTGCATGCACACGAGGCTCACAGTGACTCTGCATATACATGAGGATCACAGCTTTAGATCCTGTTATCATCCCTTGCATGTTTCCTAATATCATTTCTAAGCTAATTTCTGTGAAAGTGGAAATGAACATGTTCATCTTGTCTTATTCCTGTATTAATTGCACATTTCCATGAAGTAAATAATTTTAGAACTCAAAACATTTAGAAAAACAATTAAGACAATTCTTAAACATCAAACTAAAATCTGAAAAGCTATTTTGCTCTCCATAAATCCCAATAAACCACTTCCAAGGGGAGTCCATATCTGGGCTCAGCAGCTGTGATGACCACGGCATGAGTTGGTTGACTTGTCCATCCAGCCACAACTTTGGCATCGCTTTTTGTTTGCTTGCTTTAATCTATGTATTTCTTTCTTTCTTGAGACAGGGTTTCTGTGTGTGTAGCCATGGCTGTCCTGGAGCTCACTCTGAAGACCAGGCTTAAACCGAACTTTTAACTATTCTTTAATTGCACATTTCCAAGTCTATTTCACAGTTTTGTGTCTTTTTACCCTGATAAACAAATGTTTTTGTAAAAGCTACAAAGGAAGTCACATTTATGAAATCTCGTAGGTGTTCAAAAACATCAGATGGAAGTCAAGGCTGCTCAGTTGATAGAGATTTCTGTAGCTCCCCTGTGGAAGTTCTTATTTCTGTGTCAGTCTCAGGAGACAGCCAGTTGTCTTTGGACTCCTTTCATGGTGCGTCTGTGTCTGTGATTTTAAATGAATAGAGAGAATTCTGCTGAAAAAGAACAAAGTATTTGTAAAGCAGTTTGATTTCTGCAATCTTTTGTCAGTAGCTTTAGACTTGAAATTATTCTGACCCAATTTTCTCTTATCAGTGCAGAGCACTGAAATTCTATAGAGTGGACTGTTTAGGTAGCATCGAGAAGTAGACAAAAAGAGATAAACTGTATTTATGTGTTGAAGATCAATCACTTTCCATCTTTAAACATGTTCATAGTTGCTTTATTTTTATTTATTTATAATTCTTATCTGAGGATTATAAATTTCACAATACTTACTATTTTTAGAAAAATTCTAATTATGGGAGATATATTCAAGCCCATCAAAATTGGGACCTGCATTTGAACATTCAACAGTAAATCATAAGTATATTTTAAAGATTTATCTGTATCAATGTTTTATATATAAGTATATCTAAAAGTTGTATACATATATATATATATTCCTCTCAATAGTCCTAAGTACAATGCAAAACTGTATACATTTATATTGTATTATGTAGTTTAAGTGAGCTAGAAATCGCTTAGAGTAAGGCAGAAGATGTGTTTTCAATGCACTAATTTAGTCATTACCTATAATGCACTTGGACAGGCAATGCTTTTGCTATCATTGTGAACTCTCAGAAGCAAAACCTCCTAGGTACTGTTTTATGGCTTCTATTGCTATGATAGAACTACATAAACAACTTGGGGACACCAGGAACAAAGTCTGTTTGGGACCTGGAATTAGTAACTGAAGCAGAATCAATGGAGGAATGTTGCTGGCTTGCTTATTCTGTCTTATTGAGCATCAGGGACTACCACCCAGAGTTGGCACTGCTGACAGTGAGCTCAACCTTCCAAATGATCAATCAAAAAATTCCACTACAGGCCAATCTGCTGGAGTCATTTTCTCAACTAAGGCTCCTTCATTCTTCTCAAATGACTCTAGCTTGTGGCAAGTTATTTATTTATTTAGGCATTTTTTTTCAAGACAGGGTTTTTATGTTGCTTTGGAGCCTGTACTAGAATTAGCTCTTCAAGACCAGGCTGGCCTCAAACTCACAGAGATCCGCCTGCCTCTGCCTCCTGAGTGCCGGGATTAAAGGCTTGTGCCAACACTGCCTGGCAAAGAATACATTGGTATTGATGTTGAGAGACTTGCCTTGCCAAAATATTGGAGTTAAACTGAGGTTAGTTTGTCTCTGTGTAGTAGCCACCTTCCAAGGTCAGGTGGCCGATTAGCTTCCAATAACTTGAAGACTCCTACCACTTCATGATTTTAGAGAATTCACATGATCAAAGTAAGACCAGAAGCTACTCTGATATAAACATAATACTGGGTGGTGAGTCTACTTGTTTGTGTGGCCCACTTCTTTTTAATTGATTAATAAGAAAAATGACTGATTTATTGCTTTTTAGGGAGGCACTGATCACTGTATCCTGAAATTTGGATTTATTATTTTTTATAAACAAAAATGTGACATGTTATAATTATTAAATTTATTAAATTAGCTGAAGGAATTAATTTTTAACCCATCTACTGTAGATACATCCATGCATGTATAGGAAATACTAAGTGGATTGGATTATGTGCTTTGATCTTAATTTTTAAAAAATATTATTTTATGTGTATTGGTATTTTGAATATATGTATGTCTGGCTCCCTCAGAGGCAAGAAGAGGGCATTGATTCCCATAACTGGAGTTACAGACAGTTGTGAGACACCATGTGGGCTCGGCAAATCAAATCAGTGTCTCCTGGAAGAGCAGCCAGTGCTTTTAACCTCCAGCCACATTTGCTTGTTTTTGAAAATGAAAGAGCGAATTATGTCAGGATGAATAATAAGGGCTGGCAACAAAAGAAGGAACTGGAGGGGACCTGATGATGTATGCATTCGATCAAAACTCATTATATATGTGATGAAGTTCTCAAGGAATAAAAAAGAGTTTATTTAAAAAAAAAGTTAACCCTGGGTTGGGGAGATGGCTTAGTGTGTAAAGTGCTTGCTATGCAAGCATCTGGACCAGAATTCGTATTCTAACCAACAATGCAAAAACTTGCCTGCCAATACAAGTTTGTAATCCCAGATCTGGAGAGCAGAGACAAATCACTGGAGCTGGCCCCCGAAACCAGAAAATTCCAGGTTCATTGAGAAACTTTCTCAAAATTAATGTGCAAATGAGTTTGAGGCTTATAACTGAAAATAGTCCCCACCCCACCCCCAACCATGGGTACTCACAGCAGTACGCACATACATTCATGTACATACACACACACACACACACACACACACACACACACACCTCTCACTAAATAAACAAGAGTCAAGTGTAAGTCTATTCTGTTGGTGCAAAATTGTAATCCTGGCATTTAGCAGTCTGATACAGTAGTAGTCTTGCTAATTCTTTTCAAGACTCCACTAACTAGGGCGATCCTGTCTATAAGTAAGTTAACTAAGTAATAAATTAACAGCAGTCTTCTCTCTATTGCCTGCTCAGTATGGATAGCTGTGGCCACTCTGATATAATCTCATGTTTTATGGGTTATATCTTTTCTTTAGTTTCCTTTCTCACTTTCCCTCTCTGACCTCATTAGTTCAATTCCATTTTGTCCTGAATATTTATTCTTTGTATGCCTCTACAGTTTTTCTTTAGTTTTTACTTGCACTGCTCCAATTCTGTTCACCTTCCATTATGTTTAGTTGAATCTGAACTGCAAAGTTGTCATTTTCTGTTTATTTTCTGATGAAGGCTTGGTTTTGCCACCTTCTTCATATAAGGTACCATCTTCTGGTAGGAGAAAACATAAATATGGAGGACTATTTGTTATATGGTTAAGAACTCGATATTTAAATGCACACATAAAACTGAAAAAAATGTTTTTAAAATATTTTTTCAGCCTTGGAAAACATCCATTGAACATAATTCAGGAGATGGCACTGAAATTAGATATTTTCAAATTCCTTCTTATCCTGTACCAACGAATAAGGCACAAGAGAGGACTCCCTGCCCATGACTCTATTCTTAATCTGTCTGCTTTTTTTACCTACCCAGGCTCTGTCTCAAATGATTCAGGGCATGATATATATATTTCCCACTTTGTACTCTGGCCATAACATATAACCCAACTCCATGCTCCCATGGAAATAAGTGATACCCACACCTGGGATTTGAATCATACAGTAACATAAAAGACTCTATGTGGAGGGTGGTTATGGAAGAGAGGGCCACATCCTTAGGAATGCTGAAGAACTAAATCAAAGGAAAGCTAGATTCTGGTATATAGAAATATTTGACTCTAAAGGAACACTCTGTCTGTGCTGATTTAATATCAAAAAGTATGGAAACGTTTTTTAAAGAGCATATAATTTCCCTCTGGGACTAACCAAATAAGCAATGAACTTTACAGGCACCAAAGGAATGCTGAGAGTAGGAGACATACTCTTCCTTTAGAGAAGACTATCTAATAACAAATGATCAGTCCCCAAATCATATAAACAAGTAACATTATAGAGACTGAACAGGTATAGTTATGTATTTAGGAAAAGGCATACAACTCTATATGATCTGGAAGAATAACAAGGAGTGGAATATGAGAGTTTGATAGAAGAAAAATGAAGGGGTTAATATTAGAACTATATTATGATCTCAAAAATGAAAGAAATATTGAAAGCCTAGATTCCAGAGCCTAACATGTCAGCACGTGCAGAGAGAAGAGTATCAGTGAATTAAACTCCTAGACGTTTCGGGTTCCCAGACAGAGACTTGATACCATGAAACACAAAGACTTGAGCCAATTGATGAGAAGTCATTTTTTTTTTCTTTTTCAGGATTAATTTATATATTTTAAATTTTTCTTGCATTTATTCAGCTTATGTGGTAGTTTACAACATGAATTTTTTATTCATCTGGACATTTTCTGTGTTCAAGTTACTCTCGATTTCCTGACTATCCTTCAATTAGTCCTTTTCATCCTAGACAATTTAACTTTTATTGTTATGTCACATGCACATACACGGTTTTATAAATTTTCAGAAACTCTTGGAACAATAAGTGAGAATAAACATCATATGCTATTTGTCTTTCTGAGAATGGTTTAATTTTGCTTAACACAATTATCTCCAGTTGTATGTAGTTTCCTATAAATGACAATTTCATTTATCTATTGAATCAGCTGGATGTTGACTTTGTCTGCCGTTTAAAGATGTGACCTGGTGATGTTAAGGTTTTAAACTCTTTATTCCAGCACATTATAACTTCAAGCAATTCAAACTTTTTCAAAATATTATGTTCAGAACTAAATAGTCTCTTGAAAATGAAGAATCTTCAGATAAGGAAACAGTATTTGGAAAGACTGATGAAAAGGAAGGATTCATTTACCAAAATGTGAAACAAAGTCATGAATTAGAAAGGTCTTGACCAGATACTGCAGTAAGGCATGTATGAACAGCGCAAACATCATGATGGTGTGGATATTTATGCTACATATTTAGAATCAAGAAACATCTTTGGATGCTCTTGATATTAGAATTTTCATGCTTGAATTTCAATGTGAAAATTAAGGTCTAAACCAAAACTAAAGAAAGAAATTAAAGAATGCTAAGTAACAACTCCACTTCTGTACTTCAGTCTTTTTATATTAGATCCATAGCAACAATATTTTAAGTTATATATAATGAAAAAAGATAGATATGTATCACTGTATAAGCAAAATATAACAAAATTGAAATAGTTCTATTTTAGTCCAATGAATGGATTTGTGAAATTAGGGAACAAATCTCATTGTTATCTCTATTTTATCCAAGGTTACTATATATTACATACTTTGATTTTACCTTTATCCCCACTTCCTCCCTTTCTCCTTCATTCCATTCTTCACTTCCCCACATCTCTTTTCTTTCATCCAATTTTGGTCACATGCACATATTACTCAAAAGTGTTTACCTTTATTTTAAAACATGATAGTTCAATATATATATATATATATATATATATATATGTCTGTCTATCTGTATCTATCTATCCATCTATTATCTATCTATCTATCTATCTATCTATCTATCTATCTATCTATCTATCTATCTATCCATCCATCCATCCGTGCATTCATCCATCCATCCGTCCATCTATCTATCTATCCACCAACTCTATATAAAACCATACTCACTATACCTATTCTTCTGTTAGATACTGGGTTTGCCTGCACTGTTCTACCAATGTGTGACTCAAAGCCACCTTTGTTATCTACTTACATTTTGACAAATCTTTGCTGATCTATTGTTTCACATGATTTTCTATCTATTAGCATATTCAGTCTCAACTTCCTTACTTGAAAGTTTTGTAAAGATATTCTATGTTAAATCTGTTTTCCAAAATGAATATGTTAGTATTGAATGATAAGTTTAATAATTCTTCCCAGTGCAAAAATATAAATGATATGGTGTAGGTTTTGTTTGCAAACCATAACAAATTATGAATCTATAATTAACTTAATAATGACATTGGGAAAGCACCTATAATTAAGGCATACATCTTTCTTCACACTCACCTTTTGAAAGTGAACCACAAGAAGCTTTGAAACATTTGATGTGTTGAAGCAGGAAAATACAAATTGTGTGACGAGGTCAAGAGATTGCCTTAGGAGAGTTCCACTCTGCTGTTTGAATCTGCTGTGAGGAATATGGGCAGAGAGCTCCTTCAACAAGGTCATCCCACTGCCCAGGAGGGTTGGAGAAGAGGGACAATGAAATGAATTGGTGCTAAAGTGTATATAAATCAGAGTTAATGATTTCAAGGGCATAATTCTAAAATTACAGCTATTTGCCATTAAAGCTGAATAAAAGTATATGTTTGTGTATAGGGACAACTGTGCAGGTTGTTAGGAAATAGCAGACATGATTAATGCCTCCATCTATTGGGCCTGCCACCCCTTCAAAACAGCACCTGCTTTTTCCATACTATGATTAACCTGTAAGGCAACAGAAAAATAGAGTCACAGAACAGTACACTCCATCATTCTTTGAGTTTTTTTTTTTTTTTTTTTTTTTTTTTTTTTTTTTTTTTTTTTTTTTTTTTTTTTTTTTTTTTTTTTTTTTTTTTTTTTTTTTTTTTAGGAGGAGAATGCCACTTCCACTTTGATAGGTTAGTTGATGGCTTAATGTGGTGATAGATTCCCAATCCAAATCCTTTGTGTGACATTATGGTTTCATTTGTTTTATTGCTGAATTATATTTGTGTTTTCATATATAAAAGAAATATATCTGAATAGACACTCAATTTATATTTAATATAATAATTTATGATTGAAATCACATTTACCCTGATTACAGAATGGAAGATAATTTGCTTATGAAACATTTGAAATTAAGACAATAAGGCATTTGTAAGTCTTTTCATGTCATCTTAAGATGTAGAGAATTTCATATGTACATTTTCTTTTAAAAGTTGTTGGTTTTTATGTTTTAGACTTTTTTCTTAATAGCAAATGGCTTTTTCTAATCTAAACTGTATTTTTATTGGGTGCCATGAGATAGTGTTCTTTGTTTTTAATATTTTCCAATATTTAGCCCTTTCTTATTGAAAATAAAATTAATTCAACATACAACCAAAGTTTTCCCTACCCCATCTTGTCCCAAATCCCCCACCTCCCCACCTCCCTAATTCCTCACTCGCAAAGCCTGCACCCTTGATGTCTCTTTAGAAGACAAACAAACCAGGAGAACTGGAGGCTCTAGGTAGGCACCAGCTCTACTTCTCTGTGGTCAATGAGATACATAAGTGTTGTCTTCAGTAATTTCTCCAGGTTCAGGAAGATATATAAGGGTTGTCTTTAGAAGCATGGATGTACCATCAGTTTGTAGAGAGTAACTAATAACCTTGGCAATAACCTAAGTTTTGGGGGGGTCTCCAGGGGAACTCTTTTGCAATCAACTCAAATTATTTAACCTAGAAGATAAGAGAAGTATCAGACTTATAGGCTCAGAGCTTTTCCAGAAACATGAGATAAGTTATATTTGTGGAAAAAGTTCCAGAGAGGGAAACAATAAAAATGAACCTATGTGTTATGGTACCATGAAAGCAGCTTACTCTTTCTTTGTTTAAAAAATAATAATTACTATTGATTAAGGTTAATTGAGTACAAACTGTGCAAAAGACTAAACTATGATTTTAGAACAGATAAATCCATTGTATAATCCACAGAGCTCAAGGAATTATACTCTTATTAGAGTACCAAAGCATTAACATAAACAAATTGCAAAGAGCAAGGCACTGCTCATTGACAAAGAATTTCTCTTCCTTACAAAATATATATTTACATTCATTTTTATCTGTATGTTTTTCTGCATGTATGTACTTCCACGTACTATGTGCACATAGTGTCAGTGGAAGCAAGAAGAGGGTATCACATCTCCTGAAACTGAATTTCCAGGGGGTTGAGAGCTACCAGGTGGGAACTGGGAACTGAACGTGGGTTCTTGCAAAAGTTGCTTTTTCAGCTTCAACAAGGTCTTGCTATGGACATCACTAAGAGGACATTTTCAATCTTCGTAAGGAATTGTTTATGCCTGCCTTAGAGTTCAAAAGATCCCATTTATATAAAATCTTAGTCATTGTATGGAAAAACTTTCTGAAATCTCATCTTGATCATTTTAACATGATTCACTCCCATAAAATCAAATTATGATATTGGTAGTGAAATCTTCAGTATCTTTTATGAGACGTAACATACAATATCATATGAATAGTTTGTAGGCTCTTATTTGATAATGTTGCTGTTGTTCCATTCATATAAGTTCAAGTGAGCAGATCAGTATCATATACAGCATTTATTCCTTCTGCAATACTTTCACACTCTTAATATAGATTCACAACAATTGATGTCAAATTTCCAACTTGCTTTTCAATAGATTTACTTTTATTTCATTTAGGAGGCTCTTATACAATATCCAAGCACTGCTAGTTTGCATATTATGCAAGTTTATGTTCTACTTATGCCCCAGTCATCTGGAATCCTTGATCTGGGTGATTGTCTAATCACATTGTTGTACAATATTGCACTGTGCACATCAACCATAGAAAATAGAATCCCAATTTGCTGTGGTTCCAGATGTTGGTTTGCTTATCATAGTTTAGATTTCATCATGGCCATAATAAACTAAATGAAGCTAAATTATACCATCTTAGAGAGAATTTTTATGTAACTTGTAACTGTAGGCTCTTATGAAGACATTTCTTTATACAGTATAGGAAAGAATGTTGTTTCCATGACATTATTTGTATGTTGTTATTTCTTTAAAATATACATAATTTAAATTAGCAAACCTTAGTTTTTAAAGCTATTTATCTTTTGAACATGTTCAGGAAGAGCATTGAAAAATGTGTGGAATATGGCCTCCAGCAACATGACAGATACATTGAGATTATTATAAACATTATCAATTTGTTTTAGAAAAATGTATAGTGTACATTAGTATGAAATCTCTCTAGTTTTAAAAATTATTTATTGGCAAATATAAATTTACTATGCAGTATTTTATGCTAGCTGTCCAGAACCTAGCTCTGGATGGCTTACAGAACATTTATTTTTACCATCTAAGTCATAAAAGTTGTTTTCCATATCTTCAGTCAGATTTAACTACAGGCAGGAAGGAGTAGAGAAATTACCTGTCACATTTTTCATAGGCTGGATCAAAATACTGTAATACCATGGCCCACTAAGCTAATTTAGGAGAAAAAATGGAAAGAGGTTTGTAAAATATGGCATTTATATGTAATATATGTAGAAGAGTTTAGGGTTTTGACAGTTTGAGATTGTATTCTCTTTAGAGAGAATACATAATGATGTATTTCTTCTGAGGTATGCACAACTCCTTGAAGGGAACTTTCGGTTCTTATTAGCTCTCCTCAAAGTAAGTTCTCCATTCCTGTGAAAGAGAAGGGAACAGAAACTTAAATTCAGATGTGTGTTTACTTATCAACAATTCAGCTCCTTGCTCTCTTATTTGAGACTTAAATTTCCTTAGTCGGTAGAGAAAACTCTAAAATGGGCATAAATGTTGAGACTTAACAACATTATCTATTGATTCTCCATACTCAATATTGAAAGAGTCTGTCCGAAAAGAATTAAAGCTACAGGATCTATTGTAAACCCTTAATGAGAAGGATGGGTCACACTCAGTCTGAGTCCCAACTTGTTTCTTTCTAACTTGAACCCTTTGATCAGGGTTCTTTAACCTGTGTTTTCCTTATTTATTGGGTGGAAGTAGCACTGATGCTCGTCAGAGTTATTCATGCTGAGCACTGTGCTGAATTTTCCTACTTCAGCACACGCTCATCGATGGAGGAGGATCCCTTGAGGCTTTAGAGGATGTTTGGGCGTGTCCCTGGTCTCGCACGTTAAATGCCAGCATGATGACCCTTCTCTTGCTATGCAACCAAAAGTGGCTTCACAAATCACTAAATCGAAATTCTCTGGATTACATGAACATCTGTGCTTACACAAATTCAGAGCCCTGTACATAAATTATTAGTGAGACTTAGAATTTATTTTATAAAACGCATACTTATTTTTTTTAAGAATCATAACCTTAAAGAACTCAAGCATTATCTTTGGTCTCTCTCACTGTTTAAATATATAGTGCTTCCATATCTGTGTGTATCTTTATATTATATGTTTTTCAGCATAGCATCATTTAAGGTGATTTAATTAAAAGTAGTGGGGAACATAAAAACAGCTAAACTCTATAGATAATTGTCAAGCAGTGGTAACTTTATGTTTTTTGTTACTAAATATTATAAAAATTACCATTTCAGGACAGCCAATGCTTCATAGAGAAGCCCTGTCTCAAAACAAACAGACAAATAATTACTGAAATTTGTAAACATAGTTGAACTTTAATTCATTTTTCTCCTATATGACCCTGTAATCTAAACTGATAGACAGGAAATGAGTTGCAAAGAACAGAAAGCCGCCAGAAGGGGTAGGCTGTGGGAAGGAAGGACTTTTCTGTGTTTAGTGAAGGCAAGTGAGGACACAGAAGAAGGATGAAGAGGAGGAGAACATAGAAGTGGAAGAAAATGTTTGGTGGGTACGGAGGTAAGAGCAGAAAGTCTGGATCTTAGAGTAGGGGACGGGTATATGATCAAAGTGCACTGTAAGAAATTCTGAACTATTTGTAAATATATCACTTTAAAAAGGAAAAGAGTCTAAGATAGTTACATTTTTCATTTGTATCCTGAATGTATAATATGTGATAAATCATGAGAAAATTTTAAACTTGGCTTAGAAAACCGCATTTTCTTAATGAAAACAATAGGTCTGTTTCAAGTATCAATTTCAGGATCTGTTTTTAATAATTATATGAAATTCAATATTTAGGGTACAATTATCATGTTAAGGACAGAGAAATTATGGCACTCTTTTGAATGACAGATCTAGGATGAATGCTATGACTCAGACAATAGAAGTTTCCCTAATTCCCATTGGTCTTTAAATAGTTAAGCACAAAGCCAACAGCAATAGCCAGGTGCTATGCTGATAGACTTCCCTCACCCCCATCCCTCACAAGCTTTCCTACTGTATTGCTCTTCCTCCCAGACAAAAGTTTCTCTCCTCAGTGCACTCAGGGTCATTCCCTCTCACAGGCTCTGCTAAAGTGGTTAGTACATTACTCCACATGAGGTGTCCATGGACAGCCAATCAGCTGAACTTCTTAGAGAAATCACACTGACAATGTTAAGGTCAATGACTCAATGTTCTACAAGGTGGAACACATTTAAGTTAAATTGATTGTTTAGGTTGTTTTATTCAAAAACATGAAGACTTTTAATGCCAAAGGTACCTTGACTGCTCAGAGTAATACTACTCTTCTATCCTTAGTGCTAGGGAGTGGAGACTGATAACATGGTAGCAATCTAATACTTCTTGCACAGTGTTTCTGAAACACTGCCAATAAAAATTGCATTGGCAAAAATTATTGAACTTGCATTGACATATATTACAATATACAATATAAAGTAACATTTATGAAGAAATTTTATATGCTATGTTGCATGTGTATTTGAAAGTTTATGAGATAGGAATTGTTACTAATTCTATGCTGTCATATTATTATAGACTTTTAGTCTGTAGGGCAAGATTCCACATATATTGAATAGTCATAATGATTGTAACAACCAGTAACACTAATGGAGTCATTATCATATACTTGATATTGTATCAAACAGTTTATGGACATATGAATCCATTTATTTCCTGGAAAGTTTAAATATCTTTTGCAAACTGTGTAATTAATATTAAGGAGGACTATGAAGTCAGACACCTGATTTCAGAATGCCTTTCAGAATACTCCCTTAGCTTAGTCACTACAATACCTTGATAGAGCTGGACATGATTAACCAAGTCTCCAAGTCCTGTTGCCAGATGATGGCTCATCTCTATGAATGTTCAGTTTCTGATCTCTCACACACGGGTGTAGTTCTTTTGTTCATTTACCTGCATGACCTGCTCTATGACTTTATGTGTGATTGTCTCTATATTCTGATCCCTCCAGAACCTTGCTGCATACCTGACTAGTAGATGTCACTATTCTAAGATTATTCTTGCCAGGAAAAGATGTTTGTATTTAATTAAATGTTATTGTGCTAATTTTACCAACTAAACTATTTTAAAATGCTAACTAGTTAACATGCTTTTCTACCAAGCTAAATATTTAAAAATATATGTTCTACTCCAAAGAAGCAACTTAAGTATGTATAGTGGTTTGTATATACTGCGTTAGGTCAGTACTGAAAAATGCAAGCACACACACCTAATATGTCACAATACAGGCATTTTTCTTACCTGAAAACTGAGAAAACAAGTCCTTTTAAAATCAAACAATCCTAATAAGTTATTACTAAATTGTTTTGTTATTATATATTATATGTTATATGATAAATATTAAAATAAACATAAAGTAAAACCATCCAAAGATTAAACATTAGCAAAAAAAAAATAAGAAGCACCAAAGCAAGGTGTCTTAGTTAAGGTCTCTGTTCGTGAGAGAAGACCCCATCAAAGACAAGTTACAGTGGAAAGCATCTCTTAAGCTGGTACTTCAGCGCTGGTGTCCATTATGAAGAAGTCAGGGCAGGAACTCAAACAGGGCCGGAACTTGGAGGCAGGAGCTGATGCAGAGGCCGTGGAGGGGTGACGCTTACTGACTTGCTCCTTTTGGCTCACTCAGCCTGGACTCTCTAAATGTGGCTGCCAATAAGGGCAGAATGAGAAGCCATCAACAATGACACTAAGACCTATCTCCTCTGCATGTATTATCTTTTTGGGAACCTAGTCGATTTGGATGCACACCTTCCTAGGACAGGATAGAGGGGGGAGGGCCTTGGACTTCCCACAGGGCTGGGCACCATGCCCTCT